>SJXQ01005511.1:88642-394067 GCA_006408695.1 Aepyceros melampus | reverse complement strand
CACCTCCCCCCTCCCGCCCCACACCCTCTCTCTGGATTATCCCTGTGCATCAGTCCCAAGCATCTAGCATCCTGCATCAAACCTGGACTGGCGATTCGTTTCACTCACGATATCACACATGTTACACTGCCACTCTGCCAACCCATCCCACCCTCTCCCTGTCCTACAGAGTCCAAAAGGCCGTTCTGTACATCTGTGTCTCTTTTGCTGTCTTGCGTACAGGTTTATCATTACCATCATTCTAAATTCCATATATATGTGTAAGTATACTGTATTGGTGTTTTGAGAATCTTTTAAAGTTTTTGGAAGTAGAATCCACAAAATGAGACGTTCCTTTAGTCTGTGGCTTCAAGAAGATTCTTACATTCACTGGATTCCAAACAGCCTCTCTGTCTGTGTCAATGCTACTGTTTAGGTGTACCTACCAGTTTATGGCTCTAGCAGCTAGCTCCTACTCCAACTAAAGTGACCCCCAACTCTGGTTCTTCATATTTGCCTGTTTCTCAAGATTTCAATGTGGGTTTTTGTTTTGTGATCTCTATTCTCTGACATGTTCAAGAAAAGTCATTGATTTTCAGTTTGTACAACTTTTTTTTTGTTGCAAGATAGTCACAATTGTTTCAAGACCTTCACATCTCAAAGGTGGTGTTCCTTTCCTCTATATTTTTTGGTAAGGCAATTTGGTCTCATTTTCCTTGGTACCTGCCCTAGGACAGCACATGTATAAGTTGTACTCCAGGCCCCAGTGTTTGGTGTGTCTCCAGGTAAGCAACCTCTGAGCACAGAAGTCTTTTAATAAATTGATAGACCCTGAATTAGCGCAACTAGACTACTAGAGTCTTCTCCTTGTTTTCCTCAGTTATTATTTGTTGTGGTTGTATCCACTGAGAAAGTTAGGGTTCATAGCATGTAAATTGGATCCTATACTTCTCTACATACTTATTTTTAAATATTTTGTTGACAACTATATGTTTCTTTTCAGAAACTAAATTAACTTTGATTAAATACTACATTTACTGATTATCTCAATATACAATGTTGCCTTTGAGAAGCTTGTCTCCAAGGTATATATAGTATATTTTATAATTATTTATATTATACATATATGAATATCTATTCATATTTTGTGTTTGAAAAAATATGTGATGTTAACTTATTGATATAAAAATGAAATTATGAAAAGAATCTTTAATGTAACAACATGTTTTTCATTTTGTTTATCCTTTATTTTTGTGTTATGAATCTATACTGAAGTCATTTTCTCATGTTTTTGACAACAGAAGCAGTTGCTATAACAAACGATTTAATGTCATGAATTTCAATGGAAAATTGGAAAGTTCTGTTACTGTAGAAAAACTCTTTGTCCTGGACACAAAAACCTCAGTTATTAATCCTGTCAACACTGATATATTCTGTCACCTCAAATAAGTTATTAAAGTTGAATTGACCTCATAAACTATCAAAGAGATGAGTACTTATCATAGAAAGGAAGCCATATTTTAATATAATTTGTTTTGAAAATTAGTAATCACGGTGAACAATGCTGCCATGCAAAACTGGGGATGAGATTTATGCTAGTATTTTGGATTTACTAATAGATAATGTTTATGTATTTGGAAATAGGTGATATGTCATGGAAATCAATTAACTACAGTGCATTGACTCCAGATAAGCCTTCTAAATGAAAAATATCCCTCAAGTAGTCAATCAAGATGCAATTTAAACTTGACTCCACCACAATTTTAATTTTCTTTGTGAGTGAACTTCATGTCATAAGAAAAACAAGAAAAAATGAGAGCATTGTTCATTATTTGATCTTAATAAAATAAAGTAAACCTGCAGTTTTCACATTGTGACTGGCAGGATTTTAGGCTTCCTATTTCTTGAATCTGTTATTCCAAATTACAAATTTCTGAAATACATTTGTATATGTTCTAAACTTAAATAGCTAAATTTATGTACACTTCATTTGGGCAACAATTATTTATCAATTGCCTCCTATGTCTCTAGCAGTCCTCTAGGCAATGAGGAATTAAAAGTCAATTAGACAAATTCATTGGACCTTACTAAATACAGAGAATAGAAATTTTTCTTAAGTGCTCAAAAAACACATTTTAAATTACTATTTAACTTTCCAAAAAGTTCAGCGTATTGCAGAGAAATTGCATAGGATGTATGCTTATACCACAATGCAATGGTTCTAGATGCTAATGCAAACATTTAAGTAAATCCCACAACCCCTTCACCTGCAATACTAAAATACTTAAGAGCAAATCACCATACTAAATGTTTATTGAGTCAAAGAAGAAGTAACAATTATCATATCAAACAACTTATTACATAATTGAATGGAGGAGGCTGTGTATAACAACATTCGGTCAAAGTAATTTTCTATACTAAGTGGGAATTCATAAGCCGAAATGCTGTCCTTAAGAAAAAGAGAATAAATAGAGAAATGAATAGCATACAAGATTAAGAGTAAATTCAACTTAATTTTTTAGAAAAAAAATATACATAAGCATAGTCAGTAAGTGAGAAGCAAGATTGCTAAAACCATTACTAGGAAAGTTATAAATTGGAAAAACAATAGTATTGCTATGACACAGTTACCTGGAAAAAAAATAATAAACTTAGAAAGCCCTTAGGTACCTAATAAAAATTTAGAGGAAGAAGGAAATAAAGAAAAAAATTTAAATTATTAAAACTGTATGTGCTTGGAGGGATTAGGGGCAGGAGGAAAAGGGGATGACAAAGTATGAGATGGCTGGATGGCATCACCGACTCGATGGACGTGAGTTTGAGTGAACTCCAGGAGTTGGTGATGGACAGGGAGGCCTGGCATGCAATTCATTGGGTCTCAACGAGTCAGACATGACTGAGTGACTGAACTGAACTGAATTGAGATACAGTTATATTTTTGTATAGTGTATGTCATGGTTGTTTAAAGAAAGGTGTTCGATTTTTGGTGGAATCATACTTGTTTTATTTTTCTGAAAAAATGTAGTTTAAAATTTATCAGAATTTTAGATTTAGATTGCTGACTTTGAATTATATACATAATTTATAAAAGTGTATCACAAAAGGCACAAATGTAGTCATTTGTCAAAGGTGCTTACAGCAACATTTTATAGCAAATATCATATAATTAATATACCATAAATATATAAGCAATGGGCACAATATCTATAAATAATAAACTTTATATTTTAAAAAGTTCAATTGTCAAATTTTATTATAAATTATATACTGAAAATAATTCATTATCATAAACTCAAATTTTACAAATAAAAGTGAAAATATATTTAATGTCTCAGCACTGTTTCAGAGATTATGTTGTTAATGAAAATATACAACTATTATTTTTATGTTTATATTCAAAACTATAAATCAAGATATCTGCCAGAATTACAAGATGAGCTTTAAATGGTTAGGTCAACACATCATTTAGTGGAATCTGACACATAGTAGAATCTATTATTCCCTTAAAACCAATCCTTACGTATTCCAACAAATATATTTACTCAGCTTTCAAGTTTATTACTCAAGTTCACATGTCCAGAAAGATTCCCCTCATAACATTTTTTTGTTTACAAGAACTTATATAAAAGTTAGTATATGCTCAGTATTTTTGATGTCCATTAATTGAATAAAAGTTTGATATGCTACCACCAAAAATATATTGAAATGTTTGAGACTAAATTTTATTAAACAAATAAAGTCTAGGTAATAGTTCATGCCTGCTATTTTCCTATAAGACCTGTATTTTCCTCCAGTTTGGCTTTATTAACCAATGTATCTTTATCAAAATCATATTTGAAGTCATTTAATCCTTTGCAAACCTGTTATTTTGAGTTGCTCAATCAGTGTTTGCCTAAAAATCTTTTTGAGTAAATTAATAGTGTCAGTCATTTATTCTTGTCCAATTCTTTTTGACACTATGGACTATAGCCCACCAGGCTCCTCTGTCCATGGAATTCTCCAAGCTAGAAAATGCAGTAGATAGTCATTCCCTTCTCCAATAATAAACCAGTAATAATACCAGACCACCAGAACTGCCTCTTGAGAAACCTATATTCAGGTCAGGAAGCAACAGTTAGAACTGGAAATGCAGCAACAGACTGGTTCCAAATAGGAAAAGGAGGACGTCAAGGCTGTATATTGTCACTCTACTTATTTAACTTATATGCAGAGTGCATTATGAGAAACGCTGGACTGGAAGAAACACAAGCTGGAATCAAGATTGCCGGGAGAAATATCAATAACCTCAGATACACAGATGACACCATCCTTATGGCAGAAAGTGAAAGGAACTAAAAAGCCTCTTGATGAAAGTGAAAGAGGGGCGTGAAAAAGTTGGCTTAAAGCTCAACATTCAGAAAACGAAGATCATGGCATCCAGTCCCATCACTTCATGGTAAATAGATGGGGAAACAGTGGAAACAGTGTCAGACTTTATTTTTGGGGGCTCCAAAATCACTGCAGATGGTGAGTGCAGCCATGAAATTAAAAGACGTTTACTCCTTGGAAGGAAAGCTATTACCAACCCAGATAACGTGTTGAAAAGCAGAGACAGTACTTCGCCAAAAAAGGTCCATCTAGTCAAGGCTATGGTTTTTCTAGTGGTCATGTATGGATACAAGAGTTGGACTGTGAAGAAAGCTGAGTGCCGAAGAATTGATGCCTTTGAACTGTGGTGTTCAAAGAAGACTCTTGAGAATCCCTTGGACTGCAAGGAGGTCCAACCAGTCCAACCAGTCCATCCTAAAGGAGATCAGTCCTGGGTGTTCATTGGAAGGACTGATGCTAAAGGTAAAACTCCAACACTTTGGCCACCTCATGCAAAGAGTTGACTCATTGGAAAAGACTCTGATGCTGGGAGGGATTGGGGGCAGGAGGAGAAGGGGACGACAGAGGATGAGATGGCTGGATGGCATCACCGACTCGATGGAAATGAGTTTTAGTAAACTCTGGGAGTTGGTGATGGACAGGGAGGCCTGGCGTGCTGTGATTCATGGGGTCGCAAAGAGTAAGACACCACAACTGAGCAACTGAACTGAACTGAACTGACGATTTAAGACCCAAGTGCACATTTCAACAGAAATGATTTGCACACCCCCAAAGTATGGTGATTATCACAGTATCACTTAATTATCGTAATTATCCATTGAGATTTTAATTTTAAAGTGCAAAGAATATTTCTAAAACACTATTCATTTCTATCATTAAATACATACACACACAAACAGAAAAGTACATAATTCTGTCTAGCTCTTTTAAGAATTTTTAACCTGATACAGGAAGTAAATAATACAAATTAAGACAATGAAATAAATTGAAAATAAACATTCTATGTGGAAACATTCTGGAAGAATTTTGAAAATAAGTTGACAATTGTAGTGTTGGTGTGAAGCCAAATTTAGATTTCAACCTACTTTTTCAACCTACTGTCATGGATACCCATAGAATTTACTCTGCTATTTTATTAACGTTTAATATTAATAATATATATTTTTCTATTCCGTTCCGTTCCGTTCAGTCGCTCAACATAATGGAATCATCCAAAGCACTTCAATCACCATGTTTCATGATATGACAACAAAAATATCTATATTTAGTTTGTTTTATTATTAATATTCACATAAATACAGCAAAATATCTGACTTGCTTAAAAGTAGATATAAACACTATTTACAATGCTTTAAATATAACATAATTATTCAGATAAGGCAGATTATACTCGCTGATGAATTTATAACTTAGAAATAAGCAAGTGTACATCTGTGTCTCTTTTGTTGTCTCGCATACAGGGTTATTGTTACCATCTTTCTAAATTCCTTATATATGCGTTAGTATACTGTATTGGTGTTTTTCTTTCTGGCTTACTTCACTCTGTATAATCGGCTCCAGTGTAAGTAGCCCAGACCATACTGTTTATCACTCAGAATATAAACACACTAAATATGAGAAGTATTCTAGAATTATAATAACTTCATGAAGAAAATTCCTACCATCTTTAGTTATTATTCTCTGGGCCATTTAAGTGTTCTTTTAATTCCATTGCACCATTTATTTTATGTGAATCATTAAAATACCTTACTATCAAGTAAGTTTTAGAGAGTTGACTAAGGTATTGTCAAGCATCTTCAGTCAGTTCAGTTCAGTCCGCAGTCGTGTCCGACTCTTTGCGATCCCATGAATCGCAGTACGCCAGGCCTCCCTGTCCATCACCAACTCCCGGAGTTCACCCAGACTCACGTCCATTGAGTCTGTGATGCCATCCAGCCATCTCATCCTCGGTCGTCCCTTTCTCCTCCTGCCCCCAATCCCTCCCAGCATCAGGGTCTTTTCCATGAGTCAACTCTTCGCATAAGGTGCCCAAAGTACTGGAGCTTCAGTTTTAGCATCATTCCTTCCAAAGAAATCCCAGGGTTGATCTCCTTCAGAATGGACTGGTTGGATCTCCTTGCAGTCCAAGGGACTCTCAAGAGTCTTCTCCAACACCACAGTTCAAAAGCATCAATTCTTCTGCGCTCAGCCTTCTTCACAGTCCAACTCTCACATCCATACATGACCACAGGAAAAACCATAGCCTTGACTAGACGGACCTTAGTCGGCAAAGTAATGTCTCTGCTTTTGAATATACTATCTAGGTTGGTCATAACTTTTCTTCCAAGGAGTAAGCGCCTTTTAATTTCATGGCTGCAGTCACCATCTGCAGTGATTTTGGAGCCCAAAAAAACAAAGTCTGACACTGATCTTCTGCGCTCAGCCTTCTTCACAGTCCAACTCTCACATCCATACATGATACTTAATTTCTGTATCTTTAGTAACTTCTTTTCCCTTACACAATTCCTAGTGATATACATCTATCCTGCTTAAAAAAATAAAACGAGCTAAGTAAGTTATGAAATACAAACTATATTATCTAACTCATACAACTGTTGAAGTACTTAAAATGACAAGGAAATGATTTGTGTGAACCTCCTAACCTCAAATTTAATGTTGAAAAAGGCCATTTTTACTGAACTTGAACACAACATTAAATGTGAGAAATTATCACGTTCCATTTGTCTTTATAAGATGATTTTAATATCATTACAAAACACTTTTGTGATATATAAAGTAGTTCCACAAAGCCCAAAATTAAAAACAAAATGAAAGTTCATACTAGCTTGCTAAAGTAATTTTTTCTATTTGATATTCAATTCCTCTTAATCCAAAAATATTATAGTTCAATTACTTTAATATATTTATCAATAGTATACACATTGTTATAAATTTTGACAAATGAAGCTTCTATTTTAGTGGTGAAAGAAAGCAAAACTGTTAGTCGTTCAGTCGTGTCCAACTCTTTGTGACCCCATGGACTGTAGATGGCCTGGCTCCCCTGTCCATGGGATTCTCCAGGCACAAATACTAGAGTGGGTTGTCATTTCCTTCTCCAGGGGATCTTCCCAATACAGAGATGGAGCCTTAGTCTCTTGCATTGCAGGCAGAGTCTTTACCATCTGAGCCACTCACACATGAAAACAGACAAGAATACACAATGGAGAAAGAACAGTCTTTTCAATAAATGCTATTGGGAAAAGTGGACAGATTCATGCGAAAAGATGAAACCGGACCACTATTAGATCATATAAAAAAAATCAAAATGGATTAAAAATTTGAATATAAGACCTAAGATCATAAAATTCCAAGATAAAAACACAGGCAGTAGGCTTTCCAATACCTGTCCTAGCAATATCTTCTTGGGCCCATATGCTCAGGTAATAACAACACAAAAAATAAACAAATGCAACTATTAATATATTACACTTAAAAACGTTTGCATAGCAAAGGAAACCATTAATAAAACAAAAAGATAACCAACAAAATGGGAGATGTTTGCAAATCATATATGATAAGGGGATAATATACAAAATACATAAATAACTTACACAATGTAATATAAAAAACCCAAACAGCTGAATTAAAAATCGGGCAAAAGAACTGACGTTTTTCCAAAAAAGACATAAAGATGGTTAATTCTGAAAAAGGCGGCTGTTCATTCAGGAGGTCAGAAAAGAAGCTGAGGAAATAAAAAAGTACAATTGGTGAAAGTGTAGCTGAGTCAAGAAAAGTATATATTTTTGGCATGCTTCAGACAGTTTCAGTCTTTGACAAACAGTGATTTGGAGTAAGCATTTTGTTCTGAGGCCTTACAATTCAATTTTAAAAGTTGATTATTGATTTTTTGAATATGTTTTTACTGAATTTCTATGTTTCCTCTTTGTGTATTAATTTATTAATTTTAACATGTTCAGAGTTCTGCATATGGCTAATATTAGTTTAAGTTTATGTTTATATCTATAGTGTTTTCCCAAAACAAGTTTAAGATTATAGTGAGAATTCATACAGGAAGTGTGAGGTCTTCCAGGAGGAGGTAGCCACTTTGAAATAAACAAACACATGACAAAGAGGAAAAGGGTACTAAAAACCTCAAATTAGTAAACAGCCAGTTCAGTTCAGTTGCTCAGTCGTGTCCGACTATTTGCGACCCCATGAATCGCAGCACACCAACCCTCCTTGTCCATCACCAACTCCCGGAGTTCACTCAGACTCACGCCCATTGAGTCAGTGATGCCATCCAGCCATCTCATCCTTGGTCGTCCCCTTCTCCTCCGGCCCCCAATCCCTCCCAGCATCAGAGTCTTTTCCAATGAGTCAACTCTTTGCATGAAGTGGTGAAAGTACTAGAATTTCAGCTTTAGCATCATTCCTTCCAAAGAACACCCAGGGCTGATCTCCTTCAGAATGGACGGTTGGATCTCCTTGCAGTCCAAGGGACTCTCAAGAGTCTTCTCCAACACAGCAATTCAAAAGCATCAATTCTTCTGCGCTCAGCCTTCTTCACAGTCCAACTCTCACATGACCACAGGAAAAACCATAGCCTTGACTAGACGGGCCTTAGTCAGCAAAGTAATGTCTCTGCTTTTGAATATACTATCTAGGTTGGTCATAACTTTTCTTCCAAGGAGTAAGCGCCTTTTAATTTCATGACTGCAGTCACCATCTGCAGTCATTTTGGAGCCCAGAAAAATAAAGTCTAGGAGCAAGTATCTTTTAATTTCATGGCTCAGTCATCATCTGCAATGATTTTGGAGTCCCCCAAAATAAAGTCCCTCACTGTTTCCATTGTTTCCCTATCTATTTGCCATGGGATGATGGGACTGGGTGCCATGATCTTAACTTTCTGAATGTTGAGTTTTAAGCCAACTTTTTTACTCTCCTCTTTCACTTTCATCAAGAGGCTCTTTAGTTCTTTGCTTTCTGACATAAGGGTGGTGTCATCTGTGTATCTAAGTTTATGATATTTCTCCTGGCAATCTTAATGTGTTTCTTCCAGTCCAGCATTTCTCATGATGTACTCTGCATAGAAGTTAAATAAGCAGGGTGACAATATACAGCCTTGATGTACTCCTTTTCCTATTTGGAACCAGTGTGTTGTTCCATGTCCAGTTCTAACTGTTGCTTCCTAACCTGCATATAGATTTCTCAAGAGGCAGGTCAGGTGGCCTGGTATTCCCATCTCTTGAGGAATTTTCCACAGTTGATTGTGATCCACACATTCAAAGGCTTTAGCCTAGTCAATAAAACAGAAATAGATGTTTTTCTGGAACTCTCTTGCTTTTTCCATGATCCAGCAGATGTTGGCAATTTGATCTCTGGTTCCTCTGCCTTTTCTAAAACCATCTTGAACATCAGAAGTTCATGGTTCACATATTGCTGAAGCCTAGCTTGGAGAATTTTGAGCATTACTTTACTAGCATGTGAGATGAGTGCAATTGTGTGGTAGTTTGTGCATTCTTTGGCATTGCCTTTCTTTGGGACTGGAATGAAAACTGACCTTTTCCAGTTCTGTGGCCACTGTTGAGTTTTCCAAATTTGCTGGCATATTGAGTGCAGCACTTTCACATCATCATCTGTCAGGATTTGAAATAGCTCCAGTGGAATTCCATCACCTCCACTAGCTTTGTTCATAGTGATGCTTTCTAAGGCCCACTTGACTTCACATTCCAGGATCTCTGGCTCTAGATGAGTGATCACACCATCATGATTATCTTGGTCGTGAAGATATTTTTTGTACAGTTCTTCTGTGTATTCTATGTGTTTATAAATTGTGTCTTTTCACTCAGAGAACAAAAAGGTCCAGGTTCAGTGGCTTGACCATCCTTGACCCCCAAACCTGAACAAAGCAAAATGAACTTATTTAGTGAACTAACTAGATAGAAGTTCTCAGGGAGGTCCAAAGCTAATCTGACCAATCTCTTTTGATTATCATTCAATATCCAAGTTAAATCATCCAACCATTAGTCTTCAGGCCAGCTTAGACTGGAGAGGAAGGAAGCTTTGGGAATGCTACGAGTGAAATGACACAAAGACAGATGCACAAACAGGACAAACACACACACACAACTCCGCCAGAGGAACAAAGGACCACGCAGGTGGTCCATGGTTTATTTTATCTAGCCCCACTTTTCCTCATTCCAATCTACATGACTAAGCCTTTTTATTACAGCGCATGTGCAGAGACGTTATCTCAGAGCAGAGGGGAGTGAAGCTCTTGTTTATTCTTAGAGTCTGTTCAGGGCCTTTTCTCCTCCAGATCAGGAGGGACGGTTCCCTCGCTCTGCAAGGGACCATTAATCTCAAGGCTGTGTCCAGACTGTAGCAGAAAAGCCCCGCATGCAGGTGTCTTTCCTGCCTGAGTAGAGTTGCACACGTGGGAACATCTCCACTTTCCTATTGTGGTTACATTAGCTTCCTTCAGGGAATCTTTGTTTTGATGCATGCTTTATGGAGACCTTCCTTTAAAATTAATAAAGTAAGAGAAAATATAAAAGAAAAGCCCTTCAGATGAGGAGTGGTAAAAAAAGATGAATTAAAAAAAAGCAACAATAGCAGCAAAGAAATAATCAAATTAAAAGTAAAGATATTTACAAGTGCTTCACCTGCATAGCATGATTCCTCCTTCAGAATAAGCAAGAATATAGTTTACTTTACAGAGTACTCATATTCACTCTATTTGAGTTGTCTTTATTTCACACAATGGAGCATTACTCAGCCATTAAAAAGAATACATTATTATATTTCATTTGGACATGAAACATAAAGAATTGGGTTAAGTTAAATTAACCTTTGCATTATCAATAAATGAAGGACATTAGTAAGAAACATGGAAATATTAAAAAAGTAACATATGGCATGGTTAAAGATGAAAGGATTCTGAGCTTGTAACACAAGACTATGTCCCAAGCCAAATGAGAAGAAAAATTTATTCTGTATTTCACAGTTTATAGAATGTTTAGTTAATGTTAATATAATAGAATTAATCAGCTATGGAAACATGTTTTAAAAATAGCAAATTAAACATAGAAGTCTGCTTATCCTTAAAACAGTATCAGCCTTAGCTTTAATATTGATTTTACATGGACTGTAAAAATATAAAGTATTGTTACTTAATTTCTCTGTATTTTAGTTTCCTCCTTAACAAAACGTGAAAACTAATTAAAGCTTTCTAATAAAATGTGCATGCAGTTAATTAATGCAGAATTGTGTCCAGAACATATTAAACAATTATTAAATGATAAATGGAAAACATATAAAATAAACAGGTTAGGTATTTCTTAAATATTCATATCTATTAATCTTTTTTGATGGCCAAATTGTTGAGACAGCCACATGTTTTGTATTATTCACATATTTCTACCTCCATAAACATTATATATGTCTTTAGGGAGCAAATGTGTGAAATTAAATATTCACTTAATTATTTCTAGTAAACTGATGTTATAAAATGAGAAAACTGGAATCCCTAAGGTAAACCTCTAGTTATAATCTTGAGTAGATATTGTTGTATTTTAAGTAGCAAACTCTGACAACATTTCCTGGTTGTGTGAACATCTATACTACTTTAAAATATTTCCATGGGTTGCTTTTGTACTTTCTTGGCAAAACCTAGCTTTTCTTGGGAAAAATGAGGGATGGAAAAAGGGTAAAAGAAGCGACATTCTCTTCATCATCTCTAGTCATATGCTTTGCTAGTTATTTGTTCACTGTCACACCTTAAACTGAACATTATTTTCAGTCTCCCAGACTCAACACAGTTCTGACCAAATTATTCTTACTCAACAAACATTGATTAACTCATTACACCATTTATGTTTCTGAAAAATACAAATGAGAATAAAAAGATTATTAATAGAGAAACACAGTTACAGCGTAATGTAAAGACATTCAGTGGAGGAAATGAGAGATTTATGTTTACGATATGGAATAGGGGACTCAGATAGTCAGATATATGGCTTAAATAATAGCAGTTAATTTCCACAGTTGTGTTTGCACTACAGAAAGGAAGACAGTAAAAAGATATAGCATGTAGGAAGCAAGAGACCTTGGTCAAAGCCTACAAAGAGAATATGTAAAAGAGAGCAGCACCACGAAGAACTTCAAAGCAGAGGTTCATATCTTGAAGTTTTAACCCAGAAAACCTCTGCAGGAACGAACTGGGAGGCTAGAAATGATATGAAGTAAAGTTCCCAATCTAATATGAAGGAATAATAGGTGGACACTGAAGATCTATATGTTAATAAATACCTAGAATCTATGGTGACACCATCATAAAATGTGTTCATGAAGCCAGGCTTGGTATGAGAATGAGTTGCAAAGTATGGGATTCAAGTGGCAGGAGATAACAGGAGAGGAATAAGACCTTTAGAAGTAAATCCATATATTATCATAGGAAGTTCAGTCACTCAGTTGTGTCCGACTCTTTGCGACCCCTTGAATCACAGCACGCCAGGCCTCCCTGTCCATCACCATCTTCCGGAGTTCACCCAAACTCACATCCATCGAGTCAGTGATGCCATCCAGCCATCTCATCCTCTGTCGTCCCCTTCTCCTCCTGCCTCCAATCCCTCTCAGCATCAGAGTCTTTCCCAATGAGTCAACTCTTCGCATGAGGTGGCCAAAGTACTGAGGTTTCAGCTTTAGCATCAGTCCTTCCAAAGAACACTCAGGGCTGATCTCCTTCAGAATGGACTTTTTGGATCTCCTTGCAGTCCAAGGGACTCTCAAGAATCTTCTCCAACACCACAGTTCAAAAGCATCAATTTTTCAGTGCTCAGCTTTCTTCACAGTCCAACTCTCACATCCATACATGACCACAGGAAAAACCAGAACCTTGACTAGATGGACCTTTGTTGGCAAAGTAATGTGTCTACTTTTCAATATGCTATCTAGGTTGGTCATAACTTTCCTTCCAAGGAGTAAGTGTCCTTTAATTTCCTGGCTGTAGTCACCATCTGCAGTGATTTTGGAGCCCAAAAATATAAAGTCTGACACCATTTCCACTGTTTCCCCATCTATTTCCCATGAAGTGATAGGACCAGATGCCATGATCTCCATTTTCTGAATGATGAGCTTTAAGCCAACTTTTTCACTCTCCTCTTTCATCAAGAGGCTTTATAGTTCCTCTTCACTTTCTCCATTATGGTGATGTCATGTGCATATCTGAGGTTATTGATATTTCTCCTGACAATCTTGATTCCAGATTGTGCTTCTTCCAGCCCAACATTTCTCTTAGGAAGGGATGTCTGCATATTGTGATTGCTTATTGTAAAAGACTGCAACTTTCAGGTAAGGCTCTTGATATTTAAAAATTGGCACAGCTAATACTATCAGAACAATACCTTTAAATAATATTCCTTTTTAATTGTAAGACACTGAAAAATATAAGTATAGAGTTGATGGCAAACTTTAACTATATTTAGCATGATTATTTTACAACATGAGAAAGCTTATTTTAACACATTTATTTTTGGACAGTTTATATGAATATAAAAACTGTACATTATGTCAAACAGTTATTGATTTTTAGTGTCTCCAGGAAAAGATAAATTAGTATTTCAAAATGTGATAACTTAAGGTTGGTCAGAAAAGTTAATTTCAGAATAAGAAACAAAAGAAAATAAATAGATGACTTGAGAAAATTGGAAAGGTACACTATTATTTAATTATGTAAAAAAAAGTCTAATTAAATGGTTTAAGATCAATTTTGCACCAAATCCAGGTACAAGTTCCAACATTTCCATTTCAGTTAAGTTTTGGACTTAAAGCAGTAGTTACATTAAAAATATCTTCATTTTAAGGCAGAAAGTGAAGAAGAACTAAAGAGCCTCTTTGATGAAAGTGAAAAAGGAGCGTGAAACAGTTGGCTTGAAGCTCAACATTCAGAAAACTAAGATCATGGCAACCAGTCCCATCATTTCATGGCAAATAGATGGGGAAACAGTGGAAAGAGAGAGAGACTTTATTTTTCTAGGCTCCAAAATCACTGCAGATGGTGATTGCAGCCATGAAATTAAAAGACGCTTACTCTTTGGAAGGAAAATTATGACCAACCTAGATAACATCTTCAAAAGCAGAAACATTACTTTGCCAACAAAGGTCCATCTAGTCAAGGCTATGGTTTTTCCTGTGGTCATGTATGGATGTGAAAGTTGGACTGTGAAGAAAGCTGAGCACTGAAGAATTGATGCTTTTGAACTGTGGTGTTGGATAAGACTCTTGAGAGTCCCTTGGACTGCAAGGAGATCCAACCAGTCCATCCTAAAGGAGATCAGCCCTGGGTGTTCTTTGGAAGGGCTGATGCTAAAGCTGAAACTCCAGTACTTTGGCCACCTCATGTGAAGAGTTGACTCACTGGAAAAGACTCTGATGCTGAGAGGGATTAGGGGCAGGAGGAGAAGGGGATGACAGAGGATGAGATGGCTGGTTGGCATCACGGACTCAATGGACGTGAGTCTGAGTGAACTCCGGGAGTTGGTGATGGACAGGGAGGCCTGGTGTGCTGCAATTCATGGGGTCACAAATAGTCGGACACGACTGAGCGACTGAACTGACTGACTGATTTATATTTGCCTATGCTGGGTCTTTGCTGCTGTATGGGCTTTTCTCTAGTTGTGGCAAGTGGGCTACTCTGTAATTGTGGTGCACGGCCTTCTCACTGCGGTGGTTTCTTTTGTTGTAGAGCATGGGCTCTAGGACACACAGTCTTCAGTGTGGGGGTAAGCTTAGTAGTTGCAATTCCCTGGCTCTGGAATGCAGGGTCTGTAGTTGTGATTCACAGGTTTAGTAAATCCACACCATGTGAGAGCCTCCAGGACAGGGATCAGACACATGTCCCCTGCATTGGCAGTCAGAGTCTTCATCACTGAAGCCTTGCTATAGATTTCTTACTTAGCAGATATCTGGCGGTTGTTTCACATGATATTTCTTTAGCCATCCTTCTATTTGTTCGTAATTCCATAGTTTAAGTATGCTTGTTTGCACAAGACAAATATATAAATCATATAGAAATATTTTCTCACTTGATATTTCTAAGTTATCAGTAATAGTTGAAAATACCATAAAATAACTTACTGATTTACTCAGTAAACACATAAGAAATTAAATATGGCAATTTACAGTCACTATTCTGTTTTTCTAAGATAAAGAGAACTATGTAGACTGAATGCTAAAAATTCAGGAATTTATTTCTTTTTTTGAAATATAATTGATACATAGTTTTGAAAAGACACTAGATGAGATCTTGAATCTACAAGAATAAATAAAAGGCATAGAGTTAAAGATAACTAATATGTAAACATAAAAAGGTACAATGTATTTTTTGTTAGAAATACTTTTTGTCTGCTATCTAAAATATAGCTGCATTAAGCAATGATTATAAATCTTTTTATAATTTCCACTCAATTTTGCTGTAAATATAAAACCGCTCTAAAAAATAGCCTATTTTAAAAGTGAAGAAAAATATAACAGAAAAAGTATATATCTATTGACCTGTAATGTATAAAGATATAACTTGCAAATAATGACCAGAGTGAGTGGAAGGGATGAAGTGATATACAAAAAAATTATACATTAAACTATTGAGATGACTTTGGCATTAAAAAGTAACAGACTATTATAAATTAAGAAATTAATTTAAATCTGCAGAAGTTAAAATTTAACATACAAAAGGAGCCAGTAGAGGTTGAGAGGGGAAGATATTGAAAAATGTATGAATAGATTAAAAAAAAAAATATTCAACTATTTGCTTTCTATCAGAGATATAGTTTAAGTCCAAAGAAATATAAAACTTGAAAGTTAAAGAATGGAAAATGATATATCACCATGTTAATGGTAATCAAAAGAGAGCTGAAGGAGTTTAATAATATTAGACAAAATAAACATTAAGCCAAATAATTGTTACTGTAGACAAAGAAATACAATTATAATCATAAAATGGTGGTGGTGGTGGGAGGTCTATTCATCAAAAAGATATAACTGTAAACCTAACAGTACCTAACAACAAAGGCCCAAAATACATGAAACAAAACTGACAGAATTAGGATGAGAAATAGCAATTTGACAATAATAGCTGGAAAGTTTAATATTTCAATTTCAATAATGAATAAAACAATAAACAGAAAATCAATAAAGAAACAGAAAATCTCAGAAACAGCTATAAATCATTTAGAATTAAAGACATGCATGAACACTCCACAGAGACTGCTTATATATATAACAATAGCAAAATACAGATTCTTTTCAAGTACATAAGAAACATTGTCCAGATAGACCAAATATTAGGCCACAAAACAAACCTAATTAAATGTAAAAGGACTGAAATCAAACAAAATACATTATGAATCTCAATGTAATAAAATCATGTCAATAACAGATGGAAATTTGATACATTTATAAATATGTGGAGATTAAATCATGCAGTCCTAAACAAAAAATGGTTTCAAAAAAACATAAAAGAAATTGGAAAATGCTTTGAGGTAAAAAAAAAAAAAAAAGTATGAAAACACAGCAAAGAACATACAGGATAAAACCAAAACAGGGGAATTTAAAGCTGTAAACACCTATATCCAGAGAAGGCAATGGCAACCCACTCTAGTACTCTTGCCTGGAAAAATCCCATGGACAGAGGAGCCTGGTAGGCTGAGGTCCATAGGGTCACTAAGAGTTGGACATGACTGAATGACTTCACTTTCACTTTTCCCTTTCATGCATTGGAGAAGGAAATGGCAACCCACTCTAGTGTTCTTGCCTGAAGAATCACAGGGACAGGGGAGCCTGATGGGATGCCGTCTAGGGGGTCACACAGAGTCGGACACAGTTGAAGTCATTTAGCTGCAGCAGCAGCAGCAAACACCTATATCAAAAAAGAAAAAAGATCTTAATCAATAATCTAACATTCCTCCCTAAGGAAGTATAAAAGAAGAGTAAACTAAACCCAAAGCAGCATTAGAAAGAAAATACTAAAAACTGAGGTTAAAATTAAGTAGATAAAAGAAAAACTATAGATAAAAATCACTAAAGCATAAGTTAATTAAAAAGATTTTAGAAACCTTTGTTAGATAAACAAAAGGAAGCAATAAAAAGAAGGCTCAAATTACTAAAATCAGAAATAAATGAGAGATTACTATCAGCCTTGCAGAATTAAAAAGGATAAGAAAACACTATGAAGCAATATATGCCAAAAAATTAGGTAATTTAGATGAAATGAACAAATTCTGAGCATGACACAAAGTACAGAAACTGACTAGAAAAAATAAATAATCTGACTAGAACTATAACAAATGAAGAAATAAAGTTAGCAATATGAAAATATCTAACAAAAGAAAGCCCGGGCCTACATGGATACACTACTGAATTCTTCTAAATATTTAAAGAAGAATTTTCTAAATAATAAGAGAGAAAGGGTAATTTACCAGTTTATTCTATGAAGTTAGTATTATCTTTATACCAAAACCAAACAAACACATCAGAAAGCAAGAAAATCATAGAAAAAATGTCATTTAAGAATATAGACATAAATATATTAACAAAATATGACAAAATTGCATCAAGCAACATATAAAAAGCATTCTATACTATGACCAAGAAGTATTTAGCTCGGGAATACAAGATCACTTCAACATATAAAAATCAATTTATTGCACCATCTTAACAAATATAGAAAAAAAACTCTATTATCCCAATCAGTTCAGTTTGGTTCAGTTGCTCAGTCATGTCCGACTCTTTGTGACCCCATGAATTGCAGCATGCCAGGCCTCCCTGTCCATCACCATCTCCCAGAGTTCACTAAGACTCACGTTCTTCCAGTCCGTGATGCCATCCGGCCATCTCATCCTCTGACAACAATGCATTTGTCAAAAAGCACTCTATATTTATGAAAACACTCTGCACTCAAGGAATACAAGGAACATTCCCAGTATGATATATCCCACGTGGAAGGTCAGGAATGGCGGCGGTAAGGAGATACGCTTTGTCCAAGGTAAGGAGCAGCGGCTGTGCTTTGCTGGAGCAGCAGTGAAGAGATATCCCACGCCCAAGGTAAGAGAAACTCAAGTAAGATGGTAGGTATTGCAAGAGGGAATCAGAGGGCAGACACACTGAAACCATACTCACAGAAAACTAGTCAATCTAATCACACTAGGACCACAGCCTTGTCTAACTCAATGGAACCAAGCCATGCCCACAGGGCAACCCAAGATGGGCGGGTCGTGGTGGAGAGGTCTGACAGAATGTGGTCCACTGGAGAAGGGAATAGCAAGCCACTTCAGTATTCTTGCCTTGAGAACCCCATGAACACTATGAAAAGGCAAAATGATAGGATACTGAAAGAAGAACTACCCAGGTCATTAGGTGCCCAATATGCTACTGGAGATCAGTGGAGAAATAACTCCAGACAGAATGAAGGGATGGAGCCAAAGTAAAAACAATATCCAGTTGTGGGTGTGACTGGTGATAGAAGCAAGATCCGATGCTGTAAAGAGCAGTATTGCATAGGAACCTGGAATGTCAGGTCCATGAATCAAGGCAAATTGGAAGTGGTCAAACAAGAGATGGCAAGGGTGAACGTCGACATTCTAGGAATCAGCGAACTAAAATGGACTGGAATGGGTGAATTTAACTCAGACGACCATTATATCTACTAGTGCAGGCAGGAATCCCTCAAAAGAAATGGAGTAGCCATCATGATCAACAAAAGAGTCTGAAATGCAGTACTTGGAGGCAATCTCAAAAATGACAGAATGATCTCTGTTTGTCTCCAAGGCAAACCATTCAATATCACAGTGATCCAAGTCTATGCCTTAACCAGTAATGCTGAAGAAGCTGAAGTTGAACGGTTCTATGAAGACCTAAAATTCCTTTTAGAACTAACACCAAAAAAAGATGTCCTTTTCATTATAGGGGACAGGAATGCAAAAGTAGGAAGTAAGAAACACCTGGAGTAACAGGCAAATTTGGCCTTGGAATGCAGAATGAAGCAGGGCAAAGACTAATAGAGTTTTGCCAAGAAAATGCACTGGTCATAGCAAATACTCTCTTCCAACAACACAAGAGAAGACTCTACACATGGACATTACCAGATGGTCAACACCGAAATCAGATTGATTATATTCTTTGCAGCCAAAGATGGAGAAGCTCTATACAGTCAGCAAAAACACGACCAGGAGCTGACTGTGGCTCAGATCATGAACTCCTTATTGCCAAATTCAGAAATAAATTGAAGAAAGTAGGGAAAACCGCTAGACCATTCGGGTATGACCTAAATCAAATGCCTTATGATTATACAGTGGAAATGAGAAATAGATATACAGGCCTAGATCTGATAGATAAAGTGCCTAATGAACTATGAAATGAGGTTTGTGACATTGTAGAGGAGACAGGGATCAAGACCATCCTCATTGAAAGAAATGCAAAAAAAGCAAAGTGGCTGTCTGGGGAGGCCTTCCAAATAGCTGTGAAAAGAAGAGAGGCAAAAAGCAAAGGAGAAAAAGAAAGATATAAGCATCTGAATGCAGAGTTCCAAAGAATAGCAAGGAGAGATAAGAAAGCCTTCTTCAGCAATCAATGTAAAGAAATAGAGGAAAACAACAGGATAGGAAAGACTAGAGATCTCTTCAAAAAATAGAGATACCAAGGGAACATTTCATGCAAAGATGGGCTCAATAAAGGACAGAAATGGTATGGACCTAACAGAAGCAGAAGATTTTAAGAAGAGGTGGCAAGAATACACAGAAGAACTGTACAAAAAAGATCTTCATGACCCAGATAATAAGATAAGAAAGCCTTCTTCAGCGATCAATGCAAAGAAATAGAGGAAAAGAACAGAATGGGAAAGACTAGAGATCTCTTCAAGAAAATTAGAGATACCAAGGGAACATTTCATGCAAAGATGGGCTCAATAAAGGACAGAAATGGTATGGACCTAACAGAAGCAGAAGATTTTAAGAAGAGGTGGCAAGAATACACAGAAGAACTGTACAAAAAAGATCTTCATGACCCAGATAATTGTGATGATGTGACCACTAATCTAGAGCCAGACATCTTGGAATGTGAAGTCAAGTGGGCCTTAGAAAGCGTCATGATGAAGAAAGTTAGTGGAGGTCATGGAATTCCAGTTGAGCTGTTTCAAATCCTGAAAGATGATGCTATGAAAGTGCTGCACTCAATATGCCAGCAAATCTAGAAAACTCAACAGTGGCCACAGGACTGGAAAAGGTCAGTCTTCATTCCAATCCCAAAGAAAGGCAATGCCAAAGAATGCTCAAACTACTGCACAATTGCACTCATCTCACATACTAGTAAAGTAATGCTCAAAATTCTCCAAGCCAGACTTCAGCAATACGTGAACCGTGAACTCCGTGACATTCAAGCTGGTTTTAGAAAAGGCAGAGGAACCAGAGATCAAATTGCCAACATCCATTGGATCATGGAAAAAGGAAGAGAGTTCCAGAAAAACATCTATTTCTGTTTTATTGACTATGTCAAAGCCTTTGACTGTATGGATCGCAATAAACTGTGGAAAATTCTGAAAGAGATGGGAATACCAGACCACCTGACCTGCCTCTTGAGAAACCTGTATGCAAGTTAGGAAGCAACATTTAGAACTGGACATGAAACAACAGACTGCTTCCAAATAGAAAAAGAAGTATGTCAAGGCTCTATATTCTCACCCTGCTTATTTAACTTATATGCAGAGTACATCATGAGAAACGCTCGATTGGAAGAAACACAAGCTGGAATCAAAATTGCCGGGAGAAACATCAATAACCTCAGATATGCAGATGACACCACCCTTATGACAGAAAGTGAAGAGGAACTATAAAGCCTCTTGATGAAAGTGAAAGAGGAGAGTGAAAATGTTGGCTTAAAGCTCAACTTTCAGAAAACGAATGACATACAGTCCCATCACTTCATGAGAAATAGATAGGGCAAGAGTGGAAACAGTGTCAGACTTTAATTTGGGGGGCTCCAAAATCACTGCAGATGGTGCCTGCCTGCAGCCATGAAATTAAAAGACGCTTACTTCTTGAAGGAAAGTTATGACCAACCTAGATAGTATATTCAAAAGCAGAGACATTACATTGCCGACTAAGGTCCATCTAGTCAAGGGTATGGTTTTTCCTGTGGTCATGTATGGATGTGAGAATTGGACTGTGAAGAAGGCTGAGCACTAAAGAATTGATGCTTTTGAACTGTAGTGTTGGAGAAGACTCTTAAGAGTCCCTTGGACTGCAAGGAGATCCAACACGTCCATTCTGCAGGAGATCAGCCCTGGGGTTTCTTTGGAAGGAATGATGCTAAAGCTGAAACTCCAGTACTTTGGCCACCTCATGCGAAGAGTTGACTCATTGGAAAAGACTCTGATGCTGGGAGGGATTGGGGGCAGGATGAGAAGGGGACTACCGAGGATGAGATGGCTGGATGGCATCACGGACTCAATTAACATGAGTCTGAGTGAACTCTGGGAGTTGGTATTGGACAGGGAGGCCTGGCGTGCTGCGATTCACGGAGTCGCAAAGAGTCAGACACGACTCAGCAACTGAACTGAACTGAACTGAATGAAAAACTTATAACTAGTATAATGTGTTCATGCATGCGAAGTCACTTCAGCATGTCTGATTCTTTTTAACCCCATGGACTGCAGCCTGCCAGGTTCCTCAGTCTGTGGGATTTTCCAAGCAAGAATACTGGAGCAAATTGTCGTGCCCTCCTCCACAGGATCTTCGTGACCCAGGGATCAAACTCAAGTCTCTCCCATCTCCTGCATTTTCAGGTAGGTACTTTGCCACTAGCACCATTGGGAAACGCCAGATAACATTATCCGTTCCGTTCAGTTGCTCAGTCGTGTCCGACTCTTTGCGACCCCATGAATCGCAGCACGCCAGGCCTCCCTGTCCTTGGTATATTGAAAAGCAGAGCTATTACTTTGCCAACAAAGGTCCATCTAGTCAAGGCTATGGTTTTTCCAGTGGTCATGTATGGATGTGAGAGTTGGACTGTGAAGAAAGCTGAGCGCTGAAGAATTGATGCTTTTGAACTGTGGTGTTGGAGAAGACTCTTGAGAGTCCCTTGGACTGGAAGAAGATCCAACCAGTTCATCCTAAAGGAGACCAGTCCTGGTTGTTCATTGGAAGGACTGATGTTGAAGCTGAAACTCCAATACTTTGGCCACCTCATGCAAAGAGTTGACTCATTGGGAAAGACTTTGATGCTGGGAGGGATTGAGGGCACAGGAGAAGGGGATGACAGAGGATGAGATGGCTGCATGGCATCACCAACTCGATGGACTTGAGTTTGGGCAAACTGCGGGAGTTGGTGATGGACAGGGTGGCCTGGCATGTTGCGATTCATGAGGTGGCAAAGAGTTGGACACGACTGAGCAACTGTACTGAACTGAAAGAGAAAAAGACCTGTATGCAGATAACTGTAAGATTTGATGGAAAAAATTAAATATTACAAAACGTTTGGAGAGATATACCATATTCTTAGATTGGAAAAATCAATATTGTCAAAATGACTATACTACCCAAAGCAATCTAAAGATTCAGTGCTGCTGCTGCTAAGTCGCTTCAGTCGTCCGACTCTGTGCAACCCCATAGACGGCAGCCCACCAGGCTCCCTTGTCCCTGGATTCTCCAGGCAAGAATACTGGAGTGGGGTGCCATTTCCTTCTCCAATGCATGAAAGTAAAAATTGAAAGTGAATTCGCTCAGTCGTGTCCGACTCTTAGTGATCCCATGGACTGCAGCCTACCAGGCTCCTCTGTCCATAGAATTTTCCAGGCAAGAGTACTGGAGTGGGGTGCCATTGCCTTCTCTGACAGATTCAGTGCAATCTCTATCAAATTATCAGTGGTATTTTTCAAAGAATTAAAAAGAAAAATCACAATACAAAAGACCTCGAATAGCCTAAGAAATCTTGAGAATGAAAAATGGAGCTGAAGGAGTCATCCTTCCTGACTTCAAATTATACTACAAAGATACAGTCTTCAAGACAGTATGTTACTGGCACAAAAACAGAAATATAGACCAATGGGACAAGTTAGAAAGCCCAGAGCTAAACCCACACACCTATGGGCACCTTATCTTTGACAAAGCAGGCAGGAATATATAGCGGAGAAACAACAGCCTTTTAAATAAATGGTGTTATGAAAGCTGGACAGCTACTTGTATAGAATGAAATTAGAACACTTCCTAACACCATACAAAAAAATAAACTCAAAGTGGATTAAAAACTTATACGTAAGGCCAGAAATTAAGCTCTTAGAGGAAAATATAGGCAGTACACTCTTTGACACAAATTGCAGCAAGATTCTCGGACCCACCTCCAAGATAAATGTAAGTAAAAATAAATAAATAAACAAATAGGACCTAGTAAAAATTAAGATTTTGCAAAGCAAAGGGAACTATAAACAAGATGAAAGACTCTTTAGAATGGGAGAAAATATTTGCAAATGAAGCAAATGACAAAGGACTCATCTCCAAAATATATAAGCAGTTCATACAGTTCAATATCAGAAAAACAAACAACCCAATCAAAAAAAAGGGGGCGTGGGTGGGCGGCAGAAGACCTAAACACACCGTTCTCCAAAGAAGACATACAGATGACCAATAAACACATGGAAGGATGCTCAACATTGCTCATTATTAAAGAAATGCAAATCAAAACTACAATTAGGTATCACACCAGTCAGAACACTCATCATTGAAAAATCTACAAACAATAAATGCTGCAGAGAATGTGGAAAAAAAGGAACCCTTCAGTACACCTGGTGAGAGTGTAAACTGATGCAGCCATTATGGAAAACAGAACGGAGATTGCTTTAAAAAGTAGAAATAAATCTACCATATGCTCCAGCAATCCTACCACTGGACCTATACCCTGAGAAAACCACAGTTGTAAAAACCACATGTGTGCATGCTAAGCCGCTTCAGTCGTGTCCTACTCAGGACTCTAGCCTGACAGCTTCTTTGTCCATGGGATTGTCCAGGCAAGGATACTGGACTGGGTTGTCATTCCCTCCTCCAGGGGATCTTCCTGACCCAGAGATTGGGGGCAGGAGGAGAAGGGAACGACCGAGGATGAGATGGCTGGATGGCATCACTGACTCTATGGACGTGAGTCTGAGTGAACTCTGGGAGATGGTGATGGACAGGGAGGCCTGGTGTGCTGCAATTCATGGGGTCACAAAGAGCGGACACGACTGAGCGACTGAACTGAACTGAACTGAACTTAAAGCAAAATTAGTTGAGAACATTATAAAATATCCAAAGTATTCTCACACCACTGACAACTCTACTCAGATATATATGTATTTGGCACACTTCTGAAGTTTTGGACAAAGAATACAAATGCACAGACATTCCAATAAAATCACAAGGCAGTAGCTGCTATTTTTATAGATAGTAATGTTCAATATGCCTTTAAATTAATAAATCCACATCTTTGATATTAATATTCCACATCAGAGTTTCTGACATTAAAAAAACAACAGTTCAACAATGAGAGAGTTTCACCTAGAGTGTGTGTAGTATATTCAATTTTTGTTGAATATAAATCTTATGGGAAATCAGGAATCTTAGAAAATTTTCCTGTAGATAATGAAAATAAAATAGTCATTATTTTAAAACACATCATTTATTAATATATACAAAGAAGGGAACTTCAATTCAGTTCAGTCACTCAGTCATGTCTGATTCTTTGCCACCCCATGAACCACAGAATGCCAGGCCTCCCTGTCCATCACCAACTCCTGGAGTTCACTCAAAAACTCATGTCTATTGTGTTGGTGATGCCATCCAGCCATCTCATCCTCTGTCATCCCCTTTTCCTCCTGCCCTCAATCCCTCCCAGCATCAGGGTGTTTTTCAATGAGTCAGCTCTCTGCATCAGGTGGCCAAAGTATTGGAGCTTCATCTTCAACATCAGTCCCTCCAAAGAACACCCAGGACTGATCTTCTTTAGGATGAACTGGGTGGATCTCCTTGCAGTCCAAGGGACTCTCAAGAGTCTTCTCCAACACCACAGTTCAAAAGCATCAATTCTTCGGCGCTCAGCTTTCTTTATAGTCCAACTGTCACATCCATACATGACTACTGGAAAAACCATAGCCTTGACTAGATGGAACTTTGCTGGCAAAGTAATGTCTCTGCATTTTAGTATGCTGTATAGGTTGGTCATAACTTTCCCTCCAAGGAGCAAGGGCCTTTTAATTTCATGGCTGCAATCACCATCAGCAGTGATTTTGGAGCCCCCAAAAATAAAGTCTGACACTGTATCCACTGTTTCCCCATCTATTTCCCATGAAGTCATGGGACCAAATGCCATGATCTTCGTTTTCTAAATGTTGAGCTTTAAGCCAACTTTTTCACTCTCCTCTTTCACTTTCATCAAGAGGCTCTTTAGTTCTTCTTCACTTTCTGCCATAAAGTTGGTGTCATCTGCATATCTGAGGTTATTGATATTTCTCCTGGCAATCTTGATTACAGTTTGTGCTTCATCCAGCCCAGCATTTCTCATTATGTACTCTGCATAGAAGTTAAATAAGCAGGGTGACAATATACAGCTTTGGCGTACTCCTTTTCCTATTTGGAACCAGTCTGTTGTTCCATGTCCAGTTCTAACTGTTGCTTCCTGACCTGTATACAGGTTTCTCAAGAGGCAGGTCAGGTGGTCTGGTATTCCCATCTCTTTCAGAATTTCACAGTTTCTTGTGATCCACACAGTCAAAGGATTTGGCATAGTCAATGAAGCAGAAATAGATGTTTTTCTGGAACTCTCTTGCTTTTTCGATGATCCAGTGAATGTTGGCAATTTGATCTCTGGTTCCTCTGCCTTTTCTAAAACCAGCTTGAATATCTGGAAGTTCACTGTTCATGTATTGCTAAAGCCTGGCTTGGAGAATTTTGAGTATTACTTTACTAGCATATGAGATGAGTGCAATTCTGTGGTAGTCAGAGCATTCTTTGGCATTGCCTTTCTTTGGGATTGGAATGAAAACTGACCTTTTCCAGTCCTGTGGCCACTGCTGAGTTTTCCAAATTTGCTGGCATATTGAGTGCAGCACTTTCACAGCATCATCTTTCAGGATTTGAGATAGCTCAACTGGAATTCCATCACCTCCACTAGCTTTGTTCATAGTGATGCTTTCTAAGGCCCACTTGACTTCACATTCCAGGATATCTGGCTCTAGGTGAGTGATCACACCATCGTGATTATCTTGGTCGTGAAGATCTTTTTTGTACTGTTCTTCCGTTTATTCTTGCCACCTCTTCTTAATATCTTCTGCTTCTGTTAGGTCCATACCATTTCTGTCCTTTATCAAGCCCATCTTTGCATGAAATATTCCCTTGGTATCTCTAATTTCTTGAAGAGATCTCTAGTCTTTCCCATTGTATTGTTTTTCTCTATTCTTTGCACTGATCACTGTGGAAGGCTTTCTTATCTCTCCTTGCTATCCTTTGGAACTCTGCATTCAAATGGGTATATCTTTCCTTTTCTCCTTTGCTTTTCAGTTCTTTTCTTTTCACAGCTATTTGTAAGGCCTCTTCAGACAACCATTTTGCTGTTTTGCATTGCTTTTCTTGGGGATGGTCTTGCTCCCTGTCTCCTGTACAGTGTCACGAACCTCCATCCATAATTCATCAGGCACTCTGTCTATCAGATCTAGTTCCTTAAATCTATTTCTCACTTCCACTGTGTAGTCATAAGGGATGTGATTTAGGTCTTACCTGAATAGTCTAGTTTTTCCTGCTTTCTTCAATTTAAGTCTGAATTTGGTAATAAAGTGTTCCTGATGTAGCCATCATAGTCAACAAAAGAGTCCAAAATGCAGTACTTGGATGCAATCTCAAAAATGACAGAATGATTCTGTTAGTTTCCAAGACAAACCAGTCAATATCAAGGTAATCCAAGTCTATGCCCAGACCAGTAATGCTGAAGAAGCTGAAGTTGAACTGTTCTATGAAGACCTACAAGACCTGCTAGAACTAACACCCAGAAAAGTTGTCCTTTTCATTACAGGGGACTGGAATGCAAAAGTACGAAGTCAAGAAACACCTGGAGTAACAGGCAAATTTGGCCTTGGAGTACAGAGTGAAGCAGGGCAAAGGCTAACAGAGTTCTGCCAAGAGAACACACTGGTCATAGCAAACACCCTCTTCCAACAACACAGGAGAAGAAAGGGATGGGCATAATAAAATAGCACATATTAACCTATCAAACACTGCCTATGATAATTAGGTAAATTTATGATTGATAAATTTGGAAATGTTAAGGGTTAAACTGAGCCCAGTTGGAGCTGGACTATTTATGACATTTAGTAAATAGTTTTACTTTCAGCCCATTTTAAAAATTGTAAACATTCTCTAAAGTATAAAATAGCTACAATTAAGACATGCTATTTTAAATTTTTTCAGAGATTCCTAAGCCTATAATAACTGGGGACTTGTCCCAGATACTACAAAGTTAATTTTTATGCACTGAACATGGAAAAAGTTGAAAAGATCAAAAGAATTTCTGAGACTCTTTTTATTTTTACTTTTCTAGTTATTCTGAGCAGCTTTAAGAATGTCTAAAGTACTATGAAGCTTCCCTGGTGGTTCAGATGGTAAAGAATCTGCCTACAATGCAGGAGACCTGAGTTCCATCCCTGGGTCAGAAAGATTCCCTGGAGAAAGGAATGACTACCCACTTCAGTATCCTTGCCTGGAAAATTCCATGGACAGAAGAGCCTGGCAGACTAGAGTCCTTGGGGTCACAAAGAGTCAGACTTGACTGGGTGAGTAACACTCTCACTTTCTTCATGAGTACTATAGAAAGTATATAACATAGAGGCTATATATAGGCACACTATACGTGCTTTCTTTCTTTAGCATTTTAAATGCATCAAGTTAGTTTTTCCTGTTTCTTTTACTTGTGATATATGTTTCTTTCTTATGACTATCATTATTTCAGATCTATACTTCCACGACAGAGCATTTTATTTATATCCAGTATAATATGGTTCTGATTCTAATTATCAGATCCTAACTGTTTGGCCAGTTCCAAACATTTACTAGGGAGTGACTTAGCATCTATCCTATTAGTGATGCTATGAAAATAGCTTTTGAAATTTAAAGAAACCACTGTAACACTTCTGTCTCATAACTCATAAATCTGCTTAATCTGGTGAATATTACTCATCCAGTTATATTTATTGAGCATATATAATGTGCCATTCCTATACATTTTTCTTATTATTGATATGCAATAGGTGTAGAAATGTTGTGATTTTATCCAAGGTTATATTTGGCGTTATCTTATATTTAAGCCAATACAAAAGTAAGCAGCTAATAAATCAAAATGTCACATTGATTTTCATGGGTCTAGCACTGTACCACACACCAAGAGAGATTAAAATCACATATAAAGCGCTTCCCCAGTGGCTCAGTGGTAAAGAATCCTCCTCCCAGTGCAAGAGTTAAGGGTTCAATCCCAATCCAAGAGGGTCCCACATGCTGTGGAGCAATCAAGACCATGTGCCACAACTCCTGAGCCCATGTTCTGCAGCTAGTGAAACCCACATGCTCCTAGAGCCCTTACTCTGCAATAAGAGAAACCACCACATTGAGAAGCCCACACATGGCAACTAGAGAGTACCCACTACCTGCCAAAAATAGAGATAGCCCATGTGCAATGGTGAAGACCCAGCACAGCCCAAAATAAATAAATAAATATTATATATGTACATATATATATATATGTATACACACACACACACACACACACACACACATCATGAAATGATTTTTCAAAGACCTTAGGATCTATTTGGGAAAGGTGATCCAACATATGTAGTAAGTAGATTATAATGTCAAATAGTATTAAGTAATATTTAAATGCATCCTGACTACTGAATATCAAGAGAGAAGGAATTAGTATAAGAAGATTACCTCTCCCATATAGCCACTTTTGGTTTGTTCTGCATGATGGTGGGATTCCTAGATTTTCCGAAAAAATGCTGTCTTCTGACACTAGTTGCATAGCCTCATGGTAATTAGCTAATACTAACTAAGTAAGGTGCCCTTTGGACTAAGACATATTGCCACAGTCTCTACCAATCCCTACTGCCTTTCTGACAGCAAGGCTGAGCATCAGTGGCTTTGGTCATCACCACTGTGCTACTGTTTCTCAGAGCAAAGTGCTTCCTCTACTTGTGTCTCCAGTGAAAGAGAAGGTAAAAAAGAAACAAGAATTTGACAGATCCTTGTGTTTTATTAATAGATTAAAATGGGAGCCAATTTCCAGGGAGAAATTAAGGAATAGTCTTACATGGCTTAATACACAAAAGTATGCTTTTATTTAAATTATGTTGCCCATCTCACTGTCATGTGCCTTGTCCCTAAAGTCATTCGATTTTGTAACTATTGAGGTAGAAAAATACCCTGAAATCTCAAGTAATTAGAAAAATCTTACGTGTAAGATTGTAAGCCATGCATGACCTTGAGGAATGAGGCAGGCAGTCTATGCAGAGGAATACCGACATAGGAGGAGACTGGGTATGTGAAAAGACTTGGTAGTGAAGCCGCTAGTGTTGTATGCTGTAGTTTATAGAAAAACTCATGTAGTGTGAACAGATGATTTCTAATAAATAGTAGCAGCAGTCATGATTGGCTCCTCAGAGAGTATGGATAAAGATTAGAGGGTCTGAACGGTCATCTGGTAGAGTTAGAAAGTAGAATTCCAGATATTAATAAGTGACTATCAATACTTCAGCCGTGATCTGATGAGCATGGCCTTTACAGAAGACAATGCTGGAACAATATTGGAATGAATAAGATAGGGACTGACATTATAATCAGGTAATTTGCATGATTTGGAGATTATTGGAGTTTAGACATATGTTAAAATTTGATAGTGGTAGAAAATATATGCAGAATATGCTATTTACGGGAGGAGAATGAAGGCTGATGCAGAGAAATGTACCTGGTCAATGCCTCAAATTTGTTTGCAAAAAAAGATGGAAATCAAGCAAAGAAAATAGATAATCATAGAGAAGAGAGGAAGAAAGTAAGGTCAGGTATGTCACAGAAGGCAATAGAGGAGTGAATTTTAAGCAAGGAAGATAAAGTCAGTAGTGTGAACATACTTTAGACAGGCCAAAGGTGAACATAAAATTCAGTATATCCTTGTGCATTTGAAGTCACATCCATGGTCAGTTCCTCTTAGAGTGTAAATAACAAGTAGTGTACTGGTCAGGCTTTCTCAGAAGTGCAATAATCCTTTCAAGTTATTGAGCTAACTCTTCATTGTGTTAGTTATGAATAAGAAGAAGCCTATTAACCCCAAAGGTTAATCTGCTTTAAGAGTTCTTTCCCAGCTGCATGATATAAAGTATATGCTAATGAAATAAAGGTCCTTCTGTACAGCATAGGAAATGCAAGGCAAATTAGGTAGTGAGAGTACACTGTGGCTTGGAATTACCAGGAGAAGGTCACTTGACCATATGAGGTTGAAACAAGATTTTGGAAGATGGGTGGGAAATGAAAAAGCTGTGAAAGGGCAAGGATAGTGCCTTATCAGTTGTGTTTGACTTTAATTAGGGTGAGAGAGGACAAAATGGAAGTTCAAAAACATAGTTATGTTTATTACTTTTTTCTGATATTCTTTCCTGGTATTGATGAGATTTTCTTTTATATATCAAAGTTGAAAGGTTTTTTTTTTTTTTTGACTTTACTAATCATGAAATTTTATCTCACATCAGCATGCCTAAAATCTTTGCCTGAATTTTTCAGTAAAAGGAAAAACAACTTTATAACCTAATAACCATCTCAATGCTTTCCAATGCAATGGCCACTAGTCACATATGTCTAATAAAATTAAAATTAATTAAAACTAAATAATGTATAAAATTCATTTCCACAGTTGTACTAGCCAACATTTCAAGTACTTATTAGTTGTATATAGCTAGTGATTATGTAATGGACATTGCCAAGCAATACTGGAATTAAATGAACATTCTGTAATCATAGATGACACCACCCTTATGGCAGAAAGTGAAGAAGAACTAAAGAGCCTCTTGATGAAAGTGAAAGAGGAGAGTGAAAAAGTTGACTTAAAACTCACCATTCAGAAAACCAAGATCATGGCATCTGGTCCCATCACTTCATGGCAAATAGATGGGGAAACAGTGGAAACAGTGTCAGACTTTATTTTTCTGGGCTCCAAAATCACTGCTGATGGTGACTGCAGCCATGAAACTAAAAGATGCTTGCTCCTTGGAAGAAAAGCTATGACCAACCTAGACAACATATTAAACAGCAGAGACATTATTTTACCAACAAAACTCCATCTAGTCAAGGCTATGGTTTTTCCAGTGGTCATGTGTGGATGTGAGAGTTGGACTAAAAAGAAAGCTGAGCAGTGAAGAATTGATGCTTTTGAACTGTGGTGTTGGAGAAGACTCTTGAGAGTCCCTTGGACTGCAAGGAGATCCAACCAGTCCATCCTAAAGGAGATCAGTCCTGGCTTTTCTTTGAAAGAAAGGATGCTAAAGCTGAAGCTCCAATACTTCGGCCACCTGATGCAAAGAGTTGACTCATTGAAAAGGACTCTGATGCTGGGAAAGATTGAGGGCAGGAGGAGAAGGGGATGACAGAGGATGGGATGGTTGGATGGCATCACTGACTCAATGGGCATGAGTTTGAGTAAGCTCCGGGAGTTGTTGATGGACAGGGAGGCCTGGCATGCTGCAGTCCATGGGGTCACAAAGAATCAGACACGATTGAGCAACTGAACTGAACTGAACTTCCATCATTAGGGAATGTTCCACTGGATAGCACAACTGATAACATAAATTAGTAACTGCCCTGTGGTTGAAGACGATTGATTTTGCTATAAGAATTGAGACAAAGGAATAATTTTTGTGCTGTGACTCTAGATGGCTTATTTAATTATCAGTTCAGTTCAGTTCAGTCGCTCAGTCGTGTCCAACTCTTTCAACCCCATGAATCGCAGCATGCCAGGCCTCCCTGTCCATCACCAACTCCCGGAGTTCACTCAAACTCAAGTCCAGTGAGTCAGTGATGCCATCCAGCCATCTCATTCTCTATCGTTCCCTTCTCCTCCTGCCCCCAATCCCTCCCAGCATCAGAGTCTTTTCCAATGAGTCAACTCTTCGCATCAGGTGGCCGAAGTGCTAGAGTTTCAGCTTCAGCATCATTCCCTCCAAAGAAATCCCAGGGCTGATCTCCTTCAGAATGGACTGGTTGGATCTTTTTGCAGGCCAAGGGACTCTCAAGAGTCTTCTCCAACACCACAGTTCAAAAGCATCAATTCTTCACTGCTCAGCTTTCTTTTTAGTCCAACTCTCACATCCATACATGACCACGGGAAAACCATAGCCTTGACTAGAACGGACCTTTGTTGACAAAATAATGTCTCTGCTTTTCAATATGCTGTCTAGGTTGGTCATAACTTTCCTTCCAAAGAGTAAGCGTCTTTTAATTTCATGGCTACAGTCACCATCTGCAGTGATTTTGGACCCCCCAAAAATAAAGTCTGACACTGTTTCTACTGTTTCCCCATCTATTTCCCATAAAGTGAAGAACATATATATATATATAATAGTCACTATGGAAGGAGAGAGCAAGGCACATTCAAAAGACTGAAAGAGAACCCATGCCTGTTGTCTTCTTTCATTTTACATTTAATCTTAGGAAAGTTGACTTCAGCAATACAAATAAAGTTTAAACTGGGCTTCCTATAAGTTTAGTAAGAAGTATTTGATTTTTAAGTCAACACTGGAATACTACATACTAGGACTTTATATTTTCCTAAAACAACATTGGGTACTGAAGTTCCAGCAGTAGCTGATAGTTGAAGATAAGTGTTGTTGATCTAGAAATAATTCAAAGAAATAGACAATTCTTAGTGATATTGTTGATCCATAAATTACTTGAAGAAAGAGACACTTTTTAGCAATTAAATTAATCACTTTCTACAGTAAGACTTTCTCATTGGTTCACCTCTTAACCATATTGACCTAAATCAGTCTTCCTACAGAAGATAATCCAGTTTCAAGTCCTGTTAAATTACTACCATCATCAATGAGGAAATAACCCACGTGGAACACACCTTGGAATGGAAAAACACATTTATACTAATAATACAAAAGCTGTACTGTGAAATTAGGGTATAATGCTAGAATTACTGCAGTTAACCTATCCTCTGTAGTGGAAAGTCATGAAGACACAGTGTACAACAAACCCATCAGCCCAGTGTTTCCATGGTTGCTCAGGCAAATAAAATGCAGCTCTAGGTAAAAGAGTAAAGGTGACATTGGGACTTGTTCAAAGTCAAAGCAAAATTGTGTTGCACCAATTGCTCACAAAACAGCCTTTTAAAGAACAGAGTGGTTTTCAGATGTTCAGTCATTGGGATTAAATTAACACAACACATCCCCTTTGTGATGTGCAATGTATCCTTTGTGGTGGTAGAAATACACAGAGGTGGCATGATAAATTTTACGACTGCTTTGAGAATCAAGGAATACAATGAAACTTTTTTTGTGATGTTATTAAGGTGACTTGATAACCTAGTTTAGAAATGCTGATTGTCAGAATTATAATTCACGCAAGGAATTTCAGTCTCTGTTGGCATCTTATCCATACCAGTTTTCCCTTCCACTTCAGTATTCCCTCTTAAATAGTTTCATTGAGTAGTTGTGCTGTATTTGAAAATTTTATTCCCACCATCAACGACATTACTCTTTGGACCATTGGTAAATGAATTGGCAAATGAGTATGCTATATATATATGTCATCTGTAATGTTAGTATCCAGGCGATGAGCAAAATATATATTTTGTTTGAATATAAACACAATATTTAACTTAATGACCTAAATATTATATTTTAGGGTGCTGTTTTCCTTCTCACTTTCCTTTTCAGTTCATTCTCTGATTCTCTCATCCTTCTTCCTTCCCTTTATCTGCCATACTTTACTAAGGAAATCATGCCAATAACTTAGTATATAAATTACAATTGAATGTACGTGTTTGTCTGTATTTGGGTATATTTGTATGTGTATTTGTGTGTTCAGGTATTGGTGGTTTTATAAATGGCATTATAGTGAAGCTGAAACTCCAATACTTTGGCCACCTGATGCGAAGAGCTGACTCATTTGAAGACCCTGATGCTGGGAAAGATTGAAGGTGGGAGGAGAAGGGGACTACAGAGGATGAGATGGTTGGATTGCATCACCAACTCAATGGACATGCTGCTGCTGCTAAGTCGCTTCAGTCATGTCCGACTCTGTGCGACCCCATAGACGGCAGCCCACCAGGCTCCCACCATCCCTGGGATTCTCCAGGCAAGAACACTGGAGTGGGTTGCCATTTCCTTCTCCAGTGCATGAAAGTGAAAAGTGAAAGTGAAGTCGCTCAGTCGTCTCCGACTCTTAGCGACCCCATGGACTTCAGCCTACAAGGCTTCTCCATCCGTGGGATTTTCCAGGCAATGGACATGAGTTTGGGTAAACTCTGGGAGTTGGTGATGGACAGGGAGGCCTGGCATGCTGCAATCCACGGGGTTGCAAAGAATCGGACACAACTGAGCGACTGAACTGACCTGAACTGAGAATATACACAATTTTTCATGTTCTTTCTTATAACTTTCTTTCTATTGATACTATGGAATAAAAGAAAAAAAAAATCCAATCCTTGTTTTACTGTCACGTGACAGTATTTATTGACCATAAAAAGGTGGAGAAGTTGTTTCATTTATACAAATATGATAGATTATTCTTAGAAACACATTTTTATGGTAGATAATCTTATGGACTGTTTTGGGTACAGCACGAAAAAACACTTGGTAAGGTTTTGTAATGGAGAAGGTAGTGGCACCCCACTCCAGTACTCTTGCCTTGAAAATCCCATGGGCAGAGGAGCCTGGTGGGCAGCAGTCCATAGGGTCGCTAAGAGTCAGACACAACTGAGCAACTTCACTTTCACTTTTCACTTTCATGCATTGGAGAAGGAAATGGCAACCCACTGAATGTTCTTGCCGGAGAATCCCAGGGATGGTGGGGGCCTGGTGGGCTGCTGTCTATGGGGTTGCACAGAGTCAGACACGACTGAAGCGACTTAGCAGTAGTAGCAGCAGCAAGGTTTTGTAAAGAGATAACTTTTTCATATAGAAGCTAATTATAAAATAGAGCAGACTATTCAGGGGCCAGAAATGACTTGTTTCTGTATGATCTCAAACCAGGATTTTAATGAGTCATATTCACATTCATAAACTATGAACAGATAAAGCCTGAGAAAGAGAAATGTTGCATCAAGAAGTTGGGTCCCCAAGAGAGTAAACTATAAAAAAATCTTGTCCCTCCACAGTAGATTATTGAGACATATGTCTCACTTGGTAGTAGCTTTTTTGATAATTCCTAAAGAAAAGTCAGAAAGCATGTAAATTTCAGGAAATATATATTATTTGTGTAAACTTTATGCTGGGAGGGATTAGGGGCAGGAGAAGAAGGGGATGACAGAGGATGAAATGGCTGGATGGCATCACTGACTCAATGGACGCAAGTCTGAGTGAACTCCGGAAGTTGATGATGGACAGGGAGGCCTGGCATGCTGCAAGTCATGGGGTCACAAAGAGTCGGACACGACTGAGCAACTGAACCGAACTGAACTGAAGCAAAAATTTAGCTTCAAGCAGTTATGGATTGAAAGTCATGAACACTTGAGAGAAGAGAGCACAACTTTTTTTTTTAAAGGAACACTAGCCAAACAATCCTCAAACAGTTTTAATAGCTAGAGTTACAGCATGTATGAATTTAAAAATAAATAGGCAATGAATAACAATGAAATTAACCACTTTGAAAGTCAGCAGAAACAATGGATCGATCCCATAGAATGTGTCAATAATAGAGCGTTCAACATAGAACATAAAATGAGTGAGTTTAATCATCTTAAAGGCATGAAAGATAATCTGTGAGAAGAAGCAAATGCTACATTATGAAAATTGCCCAGAGATGTTTGAAAAAAAGACATATTTGAAAACTGAAATAATTAAAACACAAAACCAATGGGTATGTTAAACATCAGATTAAACAATGATGAAGAAAGAATTGATAAACCAGAAGATAGATCTGAATTACTCAAGGTAGATTTTAAAGTCAAAAAGATAAGATATAAAAGAAGATTGAGATCTAGTGGACAAAATAACAAGTTTAACAATGAGTCTGTTGGAGTTCCTGAAGGAGACAGTAGAGACAAAGCAATATTAAAGAAGAAATTGTTGAGAATATCAAGATGAGCTGAGAGACATCAATTCTTAAAATCCCAGAGTTCCAAAATATCAGATAAATAAAAATAAATCAATCCTAAACAAATAAAAGGGGTTTCCCTAGCAGTTCATATGGTAGAGTATCCACCTGCAATGCAGGAGACCTCAGTTCGATTCCTGGGTCAGGAAGATCTGCTGGAGAAGGGATGGGCTACCCACTCCAGTATTCTTGGGCTTCCCCTGTGGCTCAGCTGGTAAGAATCTGTCTGCAATGTGGGAGACCTGGGTTTGATCCCTGGGTTGGGTCGATAACCTGGAGGAGGGAAAGGCTACCTACTCCAACAGTCTGGCCTGGAGAAGTCCGTGGACTGTATAGTCCATGCAGTCACAAAGAGTCAGACATGACTGAATGACTTTCCCTTTCAGACAAATAAAAGTGAAGTGCAGAATACCAAAAAACAAAACAACCCCCAAAGTAAAACAGATTTTAAAGGATCTGATAAAAGAGACAGATGACTTAAAAAAAAAAAAGCTGCAACAAAGTAAAAAGAAATTTTTTAAGAGAAAAAATGAAAGTGAGATGATCTTGATGTTAATTTCAATTTGTTACATACTGTCTATATATTTTAGATGTTTTAGCTTTGTAGAAAAACTGATTAGATAAGACAGACACTCCTTTTGTCTTCTCCCCATCTACATCTCCCCATCTTCTCCCCAATATTAACATACTGCATTAGAGTGGTATATTTTTCACAATTAATGGACCAATATTAATAAATTATTATTAAGTAAAGTTCATAGTTTACAGTGAGGCTCTGTTTTATGTTGTACAGTTCTAGCCCAAAGTAGATTCCACATACATATTTGATTAACTCACAGCCTTTTGGTGTGTACTTTTCAACAAGTGTTGGGATTTCCTGTTACTAAATTCATAGATCCACTTCTTCTCATTAATATTTCTCATTAATATCTCATTAATATTTCCAACAAAGTAATAACTATGTCAGGACATCTAAAAAATTACTCAAAAGTGATTAGCTGTGATGACAGAGTAGAAGAAAAACAAATTTATGTTGAGTAATACTTGTTACCTATGTGTCTATGATTTCCTATCAATTTTCTATTTCATAAGAAGCAAATTGTTTCTTTCCCCTTGGAAAATAAAACCTTTGTTTCCCAAATGGATATCATTGTGTGTTTTATAAAGGCAGGGGTAGGAAGGGAAGAGAGAGAAGATGTCACTGGACATGAGGTAATGCCAAGTAAAATGATGAAAGGTTTTTTAAAATAAGGATTGAATGTATTATTGTTGTATGTACTGCATTGTCATTGTATGGATCTTTTAGTAATTGAAATTATGTCAACGAGTAATAGGATACAATTTTCTCTCATATCATATTTTATGTTTCATATTTTACCATTTACATGCTTGAAAGTCATAGACATGGTAAAGAATATTAAATGGAAATTAAAACTATTTTTCTGCAGATCATTTAGGTTAATGAAAATGCTGCTTGAATTAGTTTTGGAGGCACTGATCAATTGAAATTCGAAGCACTTTTACACTCTGATTTACAATGCATTCTTTTTACAACCATTATTGCTCATGGTTATTTACTTTCCTGGTGATGATGTTCGTGGTTGAAAGATGTTTGATTGTAATTCGAACTCCTCTTCTTTCATGTTTGTATACCAATCAGACTGCTTTATCAGTATCAGGGTTTAGGTAAAGCTGGCACTTTTTTGTTTATTTTTAAACTTTCATTTAAAAGTTTTTAGGTAAATGAATTTAAAAATTTATACCCATAATTAAAATCTGATAAATATGTTTACAATATTTTAATTTATTTTTAACATATATATAAATCATTTTTACCATATTACCCTAAAATTGGAATAAACTTTTTAAAAAGGCATTTTTTTTTCTGCATTATCATCATAAATTTAGGCATCAGTCTCAAACTCTTCACAAACTGTCTTTGCATGATAAGTTAATTACTTATGTTTAAGCTCTTAGTGCCTGTTTCAAATACATTTTAAAAGTAACTCACATTGTTTTCTGATCTGCTCTAGACTTAGGGTTGTCCTTTAATTTTGTAATCCAGTGTCTTTCAGTGAAGTTCCCTTCCTAATTAGAAAACCAATCATCATGTAAAATATCATCTTTCCTCTTGTCACTGAAATCTTCAATGATAGTAATTGCTTTGTGGCTGCTGCAGTTTACTCACTGCTTCTACCAACATTTCCATGGTCCTGGAGGAGAGCAGAGAAATAAGTTTGCCACATGTTTTCAGTCCCAAAGGATTGTTCCTTCCATAGAAGTCATTTCATTTTATGATTCTGTCATAGCATTACTAACTGATTACTAATTGATTTCTTGTACATCCTTTTGCCAACCAGCTCTCTCAAAATTAAGTCTTGGTTGGGTTCAGCTGAGATATGCAATATCTCATGTCTCAAAATTTAAGTGCTAATCTTATAAAAGTTCTGAAAAAGGATACTAACACTTAATTTAAATCCAGAATCTCTAAATACTCAGTTAATGATAGCCCTTAGAACTCACAGTGTACACTAAATGCAAGAAATTTTGTGATGTATTTTCACTGTTATAAAAGTGATCCATCCTGGCATTAAGGTATGTGAATAAAACAACAACAGTGAGTCCAGATTTTCTAAAAACCACCAGGGATAATGTTCCTCTTAAATTAAATCACATGGACATTTGAGTACTTAAATAAACTCTTATTTCTGGTCAGTAGGGTAGTAAAAATGTGCTTCGGTCATGTCCTGAGATCCAGTATCAAGCAAAACACATTTTGAAAAGGCAACTTGCCACAAAATATAAATAAAGGGCAGCAACCTTCGCTCATGTAAAAACTGATGCAGTCACCTCTTGAGCAAACATTTGGACAAAAGAGAGGTTTATTCTATCTGTGGAAATGGACCTAATGCCTGAGCTAGCAAAAAAGTCGCCAAGGGATTGAATGCAGCCTTTGGCTGACATATCAAGCATTAAATAAAAAAAAAGAAACAGCTAATCAACCTTAACTGAACCCTTCTCGAGACACTAAAATATTTCATGTATTAACTTTGCCCTCCTTGAACACTTTGAGGATATTTCCTCAACTGTGTCCATGGCAGAGGCTATGTGTGAAATGTCTGCACTGAGAGAGTTGATGTATGCACTGAGAATTCAAAAGTATCCATATCTGTAGGGCTTTCTGCCATGTTGATTCTGTGCCTTCTCTCTACATCCTTTCATTTTGCGCATTTCTTGGATTAAATACAGCTTACGTAGGTCATGTTTTATGTGCTTTTTAGTGTATGTTCTGTCACTTCAGTTGTGTTTAACTCTTTGCAACCACATGGACCACAGCCTGCCAGGCTCTTCTGTCCATGGAATTTTCCTGGCAAGAATACTGTAGTGGGTTGTATTGCCCTGCTCCAGGGGATCCTCCTGACCCAGAGATTGAACTGATGTCTCTTCCATCTGCTGAATTGGCAGGTGAGTTCTTTACCACTAGTGCCACCTGGAAGCCCCCATATGCATATACCTATTATTTTTAGCTCTAATATTCAATTCTACCACTATCTATATCTATGCATCCTGTTGGTGCTTTTTGTCTTGAGAAGACTGACCGGTACACTGAGCTTAGAGAAGAATCCTTTCCCTTGCTTTTCCCAGCTTCTAAAGCTTCATTACTTGCATTCCTTGGCTCACAGCCCCTTCCTCCATGTTTCTCTGCTTCAAGGTGCAGCAGCATCTTGCTTCAGTTGTAACACTGCCTTCCTCCATAGTCAAAACTTCTACCTTCTTAGAAATTAGAGTCTGCTGGTTAATCCAAGATTATCTCCCCATTTATAAATCCTTAATTAATTACATCTTTATAAGGTAACATTTACAGGTTCCATGGCTTTGGACCTAAATATTGTTGGGAGCCATTATTCAGCTTCACACATTCTATCAATGCAATGATTTTTTTAAAGATTATATTGATTACTGGTGATAGAAATCCAGTGGAAGTTTACTTGATCAAAAAAGGGAAATTGATTATAACAATATAGAAAAACCACACAAGGCCAAAGCCCTGGAACAGAACTGGAAGTAACTAAATTCAGAAAAGTGAACATATCTGAACTCTTAATTTCCCCACACTGTTTGCACACATCAAAATCATTTAAAAAAATAACTTCCTCCTTCTCCTCCTGCCTCTCCTTCACCTCCTTCTCTATCTTCCTCTTCCTCCTTCTGTGTCTCCTCCTCCTCCTTGCCTCTCCTCTCTCTCTCTCTCTCTTCCCCCCCCCCCCGCCCCGCCTCTTCATCTCTGTTTCCCTTTCCTCCTCCTCATATACTGTCTTTCTCTCTTTCTGTGGCTCAGAGGGTACCAAATTTACTGTGGTTGACTCCATGGAGGAGGGCTTTGCTCTTGACAAACTGATATACAAGTCCCTAAATCCCAAATTCAAAAACTAGGAAAGAAGCTGCTGGTTAGATCAATTCATGTTCTGTCTTGAATCAATCAACTCTAGCATCAGAATAAAATCTCATTTAAAATATTGGTTCCTCTTCGGTAATTTAAATGGGCAAGGGAAAAATAAATGGGCAGTAACTGGAAAAGTGACAAAACCATTGCTATGAAGACAATTCTGTAGGTATCCTCTGCAACTTTATTCTTTAAAATTAAAAAAAAAAGTTTTCTGAGGATACATGGTAGGAATAACACAACATTTTGCAATTGATAATAGAATTTCACATAAAATTATTCCTTAAATATCTATAAACTAAGTAAGCATTATTATCTTTTTAAATAGATGAGGATATTAAAATTCAGAAATGTTATGTTCATAGCTTGTAAAAGTTGGCTATTACAGAGCTTCTAGCTTTAAGATTACTATTCCTTTCATTAATACCTGCATTAAATAACATTAGACTGTGCACTTAGAGGTCTGGACTTACATTTTTGTCTCTGCTGTCTACTAGATGTGAATGTGGAAAAATTATTTAAACTCCTCTACTTTAATTTACTTGCCTCTAAAGTGGAAATAAAACTTGCTTACCTGTGGGGTCTGGTTTTGAATTTCAAGTTTAAGTAAGTCCCTATATAGTTGGTATTAAAAAAGAAGTAAATAAATGGCAGAAAATCTCTCTCTGATTCTTTGATAGAGCTTCTCTTATTTGAACTGCCCTACCTTGAAAAGAATTACAGTAGAGTTTGTTATGAGCTTAGGCTAGTATTCACAAAGAATTGGAAGCAGATTAAAAGTTTCAGTTTGAGTATCAGGGATTTTGATCTGTGTATTTAGTGCTGCTACTTATTAGCAGAAGAGAGCATTTTCCAGGAACAGGTTTCCTGAGGGGGAGGGGAAGGTGGTATGGGAATGTCCCAAAGGGCTTCACACTCTGGATGGAAATCCAGAACAAGCTATTTGATTAGATGGGCAAATACTTATACTGTCTCTTGAGTTAAATTTGTTCAATGCAGTTTTCCTGCCAGGAGGAAAAGGTGGCCTCTCCATGTAATAGAAACATTGGCAGTGATGATCTGAAAGCAAAATGGTAAACAGGGAATAAGAAGATGAGAGCCAGTATCTTAGGCATTATTATAAGGGGATGATGTAGATAATGTTCTGTTAACAGTTCCAAAATGCATGATTCTTCATTAAATGGAAATTCTAAAATGCACGAGGATGTTTCTCCACAAAAAACATAGATCATTGTTAGGCACATTGCTTAGTGCTAAAGTTTCCCTTTCTTGCCTTGTAGCTATGTGCATATTGGATAGATAAACTCAGAAGTTTAAGAATAACCTTGGATGTGGGACTAGTTACTGTACTTTAGGTTGGATAAGCTTGGTGGAAACATCTTATGAAATAATAAAGATTAAAATTACTAGAAGTCATAGAAGTTTATCATTTAGGTTTTACAGAGAGCACAACTACCAGTAGCTTTTAAAAAGATTTTTAATTTTGTTACATGTTTCCTTTCAATTCTTGTTAATACATTTGAATAACATTTTTTCTTTCAAGAGCAATTATAATTGTTGTTTAATTAAACATGACAGTTGTGTTTTCTTGTCTGGTGACATTGAGCCAGTTCAAATCATATGCATTCCTTCTACAGAGAAAAGTAAAGAATAATTATTGAAGTAAAGTTTAAGTTTTTTTCTAATAGACTCACAGACATAGAAAACACACATAAACATTTACCAAATGGGAGGGATAAATTTGGCATTTAGCATTAACATATACACACTATATGTATACAATAGATAAAATTACGGACCTCCTAGCTTCCCAGGTGGCACAGTGGTAAAGAACCCACCTGCAAATGCTGGAGACTCAAGAGACACATGTTCGATCCCTGGGTCAAGAAGATCCCCTAGAGTATGAAATGGCAACTCACTCTAGGATTCTTGCCTGGGAAATTCCATGGACAGAGGAGTCAATGGGGTCTCAAAGAGTCAGACACAGCTGAGCGACTGATCACAGCACAAGGACCTACTGTATAGCACAGGAAACAGCATTCAATATCTTGTAATAATAATGGAATATGTATACATGTGTAAATGAATCACTTTGCTGTATACCTGAAACATTGTAAATCAAGTATACTTCCATAAAAAATTTCAAAAATGCAATAGCAAGAAAGCTCTAATATTATTGGTTAAGTCATTAAATGAAAGCAAAGAGGATGAATCCAGTCAAAATTATGTTAAAAAAAATTAGTAGTAATTATTTATCTTTTTAAGTTGGAAATTAAAAAACCAAGGAACTGAATATATTCTAAGCTCATAATATTTTTAAAAACTTGACATTATTTAAATCTGGTAGAAAAAATATAAAGTAAATAAACATTGATAAATTTTCTTTTTCTACAGAAGTTGAGGAAATACTTTAATGAACCTTCAACTTCAACAGTTATTAGTGCATGACCAATCTGTTTCATGTGTATCCCACATGCTCCTCCCACTTCATTACTTTGGGGTTTTTTTTTGGTTTTGTATTTTTTTTAATATAAATTTATTTATTTTAATTGGAGGCTAATTACTTTACAATATTGTATTGGTTTTGCCATACATTGACATGAATCCGCCACTAGTGTACATGTGTTCCCCATCCTGAACCCGCCTCCCACCTCCCTCCCAATCCCATCCCTCTGGGTTATCCTAGTGCACCAGCCCCGAGCATCCTGTATCATGCATCAAACCTGGACTGGCGATCTGTTTCACATATGATAATATACATGTTTCCATGATATTCTCTCAAATCATAACACCCTCACCTTCTCCCACAGAGTCCAAAAGACAGTTCTATACATCTATGTCTCTTTTGCTGTCTTGCATACAGGGTTATCATTAGCATCTTTCTAAATTTCATATATATGCATTATTATACTGTAATGGTGTTTTCCATTCAGGTTTACTTCACTCTGTATAATAGGCTCCATTTTCATCTACCTCATTAGAACTGATTCAAATGTATTCTTTTTAATGGCTGAGTAATATTCCATTGTGTATATGTACCACAGCTTTCTTATCCATTCATCTGCTGATATATATCTAGGTTGCTTCCATGTCCTGGCTATTATAAACAGTGCTGCGTTGAACAATGGGGTACACGTGTCTCTTTCAATTCTGGTTTCCTTGGTGTGTGTGGCCGGCAGTGGGATTGCTGGGTCGTATGGCAGTTCTATTTCCAGTTTTTTAAGGAATCTCCACACTGCTCTCTATAGTGGCTGTTCTAGTTTGCATTCCCACCAACAGTTTAAGAGGGTTCCCTTTTCTCCACACCCTCTCCAGCATTTATTTCTTGTAGACTTTTGGATAGCAGCCATTCTGACTGGCATGAAATGGTACCTCATTGTGGTTTTGATTTGCATTTCTCTGATAATGAATGATGTTGAGCATCTTTTCATGTGTTTGTTTGCCATCTGTATGTCTTCTCTGGAGAAATGTCTATTTAGTTCTTTAGCCATTTTTTGATTGGGCCATTTATTTTTCTGGAATTGAGCTGCAGGAGTTGCTTGTATATTTTTGAGATTAATTATTTGTCAGTTGGTAAATCTTAACTGTTAATTGAGTGCTTAAAGATAAAATATTTACACAACTTTCTTCAGTTTTCAGTTTTCCTTCAAATGTTGTGTTCTCTTATAGACAATAAATCTTTGTAAACAAAATAAATGTTTAATGTGTTAATACTAGTTAGTATGTGATGGGGTAGTCCATCTCTTCTACTGCTAATTGAAATAGCATGTACTTTGGAGTTGGTGATGGACAGGGAGGCCTGGCGTGCTGCAATTCATGGGATTACAAAGAGTCAGACACAACTGAGAGACTGAACTGAACTGAACTGAACTTATCCTCTCAGTTATTTATAAGTTCTTTAAATAGTATATTCTAAGCAGTTTGTGAATGTAACAAATTTTAAAAGACTTATATTTCACCTTGATTAAGATGCAAGCAATGTTTTCTCAGACTTTTTTTCTTTTTGACTCTAACAATTGGTGTGGCAACAGGATGCACTCGGTTACACCAACACCACCACTCCTGTCTGTGCTTGGAGTCTCTCTTGCTTTCTGCCCTAGGAGTCTCCTGTTGCTTCTTGCTGAGATGTCCATAGAAAATCTCAGCCATTTTGAAGTATTCAGAATCAAGCAGCGCAAGGTCATTAGTGGTCCTGGTATCCGCTCTTGACCAATGAGGGACGGAAGACTCCATTCTTGTTTGTCTTTTAGGTGAAGAATTCGGATGTGCATTTTGCATCCCTCCTCTGGAATCCCCAGTGCGAATGCGCCCCGGTTGTCCACAGCAGCTCCAGTCCGCATTCTCTGTTGGCCTTCACATTTCCCCAGCATCACTCTTTCCATCTCCCACTCCTGTTCATTTAGGGTCACTTCCCCACACAAGTATCCTTTCCCAACCCTGCCTTTGGTTCTACTTTGAAAGGTATTGTGGTGGAACTTAGGTTAACAAACAGCCACACAGCTCAGATGAATATTTTCACCTTCTTCTAAATACTTTAAATATGAGGACTTTGGTTTGATAAATTTAGTAGATAATTTATAGTTAGTAAGTCTGGAGGATGGCTAGAATCCTCATGGTAAAATAACCTGCTGTGGCAATTGTCTAAATAGCAATTAATCTACCATGTGTGTGTATGTGTGTGCATGTGTGTGTGAATGTTGTCTTTATGCAAAGTAAACAGTAAAACTAGTATTAAGTCAAATTTGTTTAAAAGAACATTTTTTTCATTGAACTGATTGTTATTGAAAACTCACTATCTGATGTGCACTGTGCTAAGCACAAGCGTTAAAGATATAAAAGATATTGCCCCAGCCTTCAATAATTTTGTAATTTACTGAGAAAGACAAGAGAATAAACTAGGGACTCTACTACAGTTTGATAGGTCTTCTTGTTATGGTAGGGGTGCTATGGATTCACAAAGAAAATGCACAGGTGAGCATCAGAGAGAGCTTGTAAGAGAAAGGGTTATTTTGGTAGAGTTATGAAACACAGTGACAACAGTGATAGCAAATAGTTATTCAGTTTAAGCTATGTATTGGTTGTCACTAGTGGTTTACATTATTTGATTTACCATACACAGAAGTGAGTGAAGTCGCTCAGTCGTGTCCGACTCTTTGCGACCCGTGGACTATAGCCCACCAAGCTCCTCCGTCCATGGGATTCTCCAGGCAAGAATACTGGAGTGTGTTGCCATTTCCTTCTCCACCCACAGAAGAACTGTACAAAAAAGAGCTTCACGACTCAGATAATCATGATGGTGTAATCACTCACCTAGAGCCAGACATCTTGGAATGTGAAGTCAAGTGAGCCTTAGAAAACATCACTATGAACAAAGCTAGTGGAGGTGATGGAATTCCAGTTGAGCTCTTTCAAATCCTGAAAGATGATGCTGTGAAAGTGCTGCACTCAATATGCTGTGTGTATGTGTGTGCATGTGTGTGTGAATGTTGTCTTTATGCAAAGTAAACAGTAAAACTAGTATTAAGTCAAATTTGTTTAAAAGAACATTTTTTTCATTGAACTGATTGTTATTGAAAACTCACTATCTGATGTGCACTGTGCTAAGCACAAGCGTTAAAGATATAAAAGATATTGCCCCAGCCTTCAATAATTTTGTAATTTACTGAGAAAGACAAGAGAATAAACTAGGGACTCTACTACAGTTTGATAGGTCTTCTTGTTATGGTAGGGGTGCTATGGATTCACAAAGAAAATGCACAGGTGAGCATCAGAGAGAGCTTGTAAGAGAAAGGGTTATTTTGGTAGAGTTATGAAACACAGTGACAACAGTGATAGCAAATAGTTATTCAGTTTAAGCTATGTATTGGTTGTCACTAGTGGTTTACATTATTTGATTTACCATACACAGAAGTGAGTGAAGTCGCTCAGTCGTGTCCGACTCTTTGCGACCCGTGGACTATAGCCCACCAAGCTCCTCCGTCCATGGGATTCTCCAGGCAAGAATACTGGAGTGTGTTGCCATTTCCTTCTCCACCCACAGAAGAACTGTACAAAAAAGAGCTTCACGACTCAGATAATCATGATGGTGTAATCACTCACCTAGAGCCAGACATCTTGGATGTGAAGTCAAGTGAGCCTTAGAAAACATCACTATGAACAAAGCTAGTGGAGGTGATGGAATTCCAGTTGAGCTCTTTCAAATCCTGAAAGATGATGCTGTGAAAGTGCTGCACTCAATATGCCAGCAAATTTGGAAAACTCAGTAGTGGCCACAGGACTGGAAAAGGTCAGTTTTCATTCCAATCCCAAAGAAAGGCAATGCCAAAGAATGATTAAACTACCACACAATTGCACTCATCTCACATGCTAGTAAAGTAATGCTCAAAATTCTCCAAGCCAGGCTTCAACAGTACGTGAACTGTGAACATCCAGATGTTTAAGCTGGTTTTAGAAAAGGTAGAAGAACCAGAGATCAAATTGCCAACATCCGCTGGATCATCGAAAAAGCAAGAGAGTTCCAGAAAAACATCTATTTCAGCTTAATTGACTATGCCAAAGCCTTTGACTGTGTGGACCACAATAAACTGTGGAAAATTCATTACTTTGCCAACAAAGGTCCATCTAGTCAAGGCTATGTTTTCTCCAGTGGTCATGTATGGATGTGAGAGTTGCACTGTGAAGAAAGCTGAGTGCTGAAGAATTGATGGTTTTGAACTGTGGTGTTGGAGAAGACTCTTGAGAGTCCCTTGGACTGCAAGGAGATCCAACCAGTCCATTCTGAAGGAGATCAATCCTGGGTTCATTGGAGGGACTGATGCTGAAGCTGAAATTCCAATACCTTGGCGACCTCATGCGAAGAGTTGACTCTTTGGAAAAGTCCCTGATGCTGGGAGAGATTGGGGGCAGGAGGAGAAGGGGACAACAGAGGATGAGATGACTGGATGGTATCACTGACTCGATGAACATGAGTTTGACTGAACTCTGGGAGTTGGTGATGGACAGGAAGGCCTGGCGTGCTGTGATTCATGGGGTCGGACATGACTGAGCGACTGAACTGAACTGAACAATCTTATATAATGAAATATGCTGACATTCCCATTTAGCAGATGTAGAAAGTGAGACTTTAAAAAGTTCAAAGACTCTGTGAACATTAGCAAGAAGAAAAAGAAGAATGGAGTAACAGAGTTTTTAAGAGATTGTACACATTAGCTGTAAAAGGAGAAGAATAAAATTTAGTATCCCATCCATAGCATTACAAAGTGTATAGACGTGGCTGAGAGAAAACAGACTAGCATGCCACAAAAAATAATAATAACTGTGTCTCATGGAATCAAGTCTTGTACCTTTAGAATTCATTCCAGGGTGATTTTTTCCTCCTTAAAACACAGATCTGAGCAGGTCAGTTCCCTGCTTACTAACTTTCAGAGGGTTTCCATGTCCTTTTAACAGCTTTCAGGATATTTAATACCATAGACATGACTTGGCCCTTGACTTCTCTGCCCTTATCTTCTAGTATTCGCCTGTATTCTGAACATGAGTCTGGGTCAGTTCCTAAGTGGCAGGTTTTCTCAAAGTTTTGAGTCTTTATATAGTGAAGTTGCTCAGTCGTGTCCGACTCTTTGCACCCTGTGGACTGTAGCCTACCAGGCTCCTCTGTCCATGGGATTTTCCAGGACTATTGCCTGGAAAATAACAGGAGGATACTAGAAGATAAGGGTAGAGAAGTCAAGGGCCATTCATAAAGGGTCATGTCTATGGTACTAAGTATCATGAAAGCTGTTAAAAGGACATGGAAACCCTCTGAAAGTTAGTAAGCAGGGAACTGACCAGGAAGAAATGGAACAACAGACTGGTTCCAAGTAGGAAAAGGAGTACGTCAAGGCTGTATATTGTCACCCTGCTTATTTAACTTATATGCAGAGTACATCATGAGAAATCCTGAACTGGATGAATCACAAGCAGGAATCAAGATTGCTGGGAGAAATATCAGTAATATCAGATATGCAGATGACGCCACCCTTATGGCAGAAAGTGAAGAAGAACTAAAGAGGCACTTGATGAAAGTGAAAGAGGAGAGGCAAAAGTTGGCTTAAAGCTCAACATTCAGATAACTAAGATCATGGCATCTGGTCTCATCACTTCATGGCAAATAGATGGGGAAAAATGGAAACAGTGACAGACTTTATGTTCTTGGTCTCCAAAATCACCGCAGATGGTGACTGAAACCATGAAATTAAAAGATGCTTGCTCCTTGGGGGGAAAAAAAAAAAAAAACTATGACCAACCTAGACAGCATATTAAAAAGCAGAGACATTACTTTGACAACAAAGCTCCATCTAGTTAAAGCTTTGGTGTTTCCAGTAGTCATGTATGGATGTGAGAGTTGCACTGTGAAGAAAGCTGAGCACTGAAGAATTGATGGTTTTGAACTGTGGTGTTGGAGAAGACTGTTGAGAGTCCCTTGGACTGCAAGGAGATCCAACCACTCCATCCTAAAGGATGTCACAGGGTGCTCTGCCTAGGAACCAACACAGTACTGATACAAAATAGGAATTTCCAAATGTCAAATCAATAAAGCAATGCTTCTGTAAGCAAAAAAAAAAAAAAAAAGGAAATCAGTCCTGAATATTCAATGGAAGGACTGATGCTAAAGCTGAAACGCCAATACTTTGACCACCTGATGCAAAGAACTGACTCATTTGAAAAGATCCTGATGCTGGGAATGATTGAAGATGGGAGGAAAAAGAGATGACAGAGGATGAGATGGTTGGATGGCATCACCTACTCAATGGACATGAGTCTGAGTAAGCTCCAGGAGTTGGTGATGGACAGGAAATCCTGGCATACTACAGTCCATGGGGTCGCAAAGAGCTGGACATGACTCAGTTACTGAACTGAACTGAACTAGTGAGATTGCTCCATGTCAGTTTTTTATGGAGAAATTAAATAAATGTCTTTCCCTTATAGAATAGTAAGAAAGCAGCTTATATTTGTAGAAATCTGATAGACAGTGATGCAAACTGAAGGAAGTTTTTGATGTTTCAGTGATTAGCTATGTCTGTAAGACACTTAACGTGTTCATTCACTCATGGATTTATTTCATTCTTTAAAACTATGACAACTTGGAATATATCTATGAATATACATTATGTGGATACAGCCATTGATAGACAAAAATAGTTTCTCTTTTGTTCAGCTACTCTTTTAGTGCGGGGAGAGAGAAAGTAAAAACAGTGAGCAGATTTATAAATAAGATATTCTCATATGGAGAGTGATGTTATGAAAATAATGAAAAAGAGCAGTAAGGTAAATGTTATTGATTGGGAAGGTGTTTGGCTGCAGGTTACCAAAAAGGACATCTGAACCATGATGACGTTTATAGTGTACTTTACAAGAAGTTGAAAGGTAATTGGTCCCAGGAATGGGCTGGTTGCTCAGTAATATCATAAATTCAGGCCATGCTCACTTCCAGCTTCCCCAGTATTTTTGTGTATTGACTCATGATTATCATGCTTGTCCACTTATGATTACAAGATTCCTATGCCTACAAGCAACAGCTTCTCATGTCAGGGAGTGAAGCAGAGAGCAAAAAGCAGGGGCAAAAATCTAGGTGCTGATTCACATTGTTGTACAGCAGAAACTAACACAATATTATAATACAATAATATAATAATTAAAAAAATTTTAAAGTGCCAAAAATTATAAGTGAATACTTGTTTAATATTGGGAATAATTGTGTCTTTCTAAGAATAACACCAAATGCATTAAGAAAAAGACTGATACATTTTACTTTGTGATGGTGGTGGTTTAGTTGCTAAGTCATGTCCGACTCTTTGCGACCCCAATTTTGTACATTGAAAGCATCCATCCTTTGTTAGATACACATATTAAATACTTTCTCATGATCTAAAAAAAAAATCTATGTGACAGTCAGTTGTGGGTGGTAAAACCAACCTGACTAGTTAAAGGTACAAGATATCTGTGAGTTTGTGTTTGTGAACGTGTGTGTGTGTTTCATTATAAAATTAATGTGCATACAGAGGTATACTCAAAATTCCCTTTCTCAAATTTGCACACAAAGTTTTCATGATTTTTTTAAACAGAGAATAAAAGCTCGATATTCTTTGTTTTCTTAAGAAAAACACACACACACACACACACACACAACATCAAAAACAATGTGACAAACCATGCAAGGGTTGTTGATCGTAGGAGATAAGAGGCATTGATAGCCTTCCCTAGATTTGATGCCTGAGCTACTAATGGTGACATTTAGTTTTGTAAACGTCCTGAAGAAATTGGCAAAACCCCAAGTCTGAAAATTCACGTCCATATGGGAGCAACCCACTGGGGGAGGCTTGGCTATCGCAGAAAATGACCTTCTGGTCTTGATTATCTGGATAACCTTGGGTTTGTAGATTAATAGTTTTTCAGCATACTGTCTTTCTGGAAATGGGTATAATTAAACTTGTCACTCAAGGGTACTGTATGATTTAATCACTTAATATTAAGTAAAGCTCTCTGAGATCCTTAAGCAAAGATCCTATGCAGATGCAGAATATCATTATGAAGACACAATTCTAACTTCTTGCTGAGCTCTGAGAAATTACACTGCAGAGACTCTTTCCAATACCCACAGAAAGCTACCCTGTAAATGTTAGTATTTATAAAGCATTTCAACATATATTAAATGCATTTAAAAGGCATATGATTATGGTATAAATTAAGACATTAACAAAAATGCCATTCAACACTTATTTTTGACAATGATAATATTAAAACATTTAGCCATATAATTCATTTAGGAATAGCTTCACACATACCCTTTATTTAATAGATTCATTCTGCAATAATATTTAGAAATTTTGGAACATGTAAAATTCCTACTTCTTTGAGTAAATTTATTTCCATGTGCCTCTAAATATATTTTTTATTTCTAAATATTCCCCTCTACATGTAGGATTTATAGCCATAAACCTATAAAATTCAAAATGCTTTACACACTTAAATGCTACAATCTAATTAAATAAAGTATTAGAATAGCCTAGAAAATATTTATTTCTTGAAGAACTTAGAAATCTCACCAGAGACAGAAAAACCTTACCTAAGATCAAAGACTTTGTGGGGAAGGAAAGAAAACAGTGGAGAATGATAACGATTCCATTCCTTGCCCTGGACCACATTGCTCCCCTGTTTGTTAATAGCCTTCATAATGATTTCTGTAGGCTTGAGAGCTTAATAAGCAAGAATACACACATATTTATGCCTATGATGAATACACCTTTATGTATACAGATGATTACAAATGTATCATTTCTAACCTTTATTTCTAGAGAAAAAATATTACTTTTTCCCTAGCAGTTTGAAGAGCTGCGTTGTATAGTGTTGTAGAGTGAATTACAATAAAAAGTTGAAGTACAAAAACATATCTCTTCTTAATGCTTCCATGAACCATGCTGTTTCTTGGTGAGTGTATGACATTTATATATCTACAGTACATAGATATTCTACAAGGCTAGACACTGGGGAAAAATATACCCAGTAGATATTGCACATATATTCTCTACTCTGTTTACAAAGAAAAGTGACATATTAATATTATATCTTGCTGTAGTTATCCAAAAAACACCTATGTGGGAAAGAACTATTCAACATAATGGTCACTGTGTTTTTATATCAGCCCTGACACTTTGGTCTGATTTACATATATTGGAGACTTTGATAAATGGAGTAGGCATTAGTTATTATTATTCATTTAAATTTTGCTAGGCAGATATCTATAGTCATTTCATGTGCTGAGCACTTAATCTAGGTATTGTGGGATTCAGGAAGCAGTGTACCTATACTCATATGTACATGAGAGAAAGATAGCAGGAATTTCAAAAAGCTGAAAAGAAAAAAAATGCACAGTCCCATCTGTGCTTGTGTATTTCTAAAGCAAAAATGTCTCTCCAGGAAAAGAAAAAAGAAAAGAGATGATCTAAGTCTCATCACATGGCCAAAGTTACATTGACCCCAGAAAGTATTTTGAAAAGAAATTATATTCTTGTCAATTTGAGGCTGTTGTTATTCTTCATATCAAACCTTGCAATTTTTGTCTTTCACTACTAGCTTGCATTTGGCACATAGACATATTTTATTTCCTCCACACTTTGTTGAATAGCAATTCAAGAAATTTTAATTGATTGCCAACAAGTTTCACACAATCAATTAAGTTCCATCTCCTCTTCTTAGTCTGAAGACTGCAACATAGCTGCTGGTGTTGAGTATCAGCTGCCACAGGTGGATATTAAAACAGGTAACCATGCCCTATGTAACCCCCACCATGGACTCCCTGGCCTGGTTCACTCCATATTCTCTGCCAGAGTCTTAAAGATATCTGTGTTTGGACTTGTAGCTTATTGAAAGCTGCATGTTGAAGATTATGTATTTCAGTCTTTACTCAGCCCCTTTGATATTCTCGCAATAATCACCGTTTATTGAACATTATCTATGTCAGAGTTCAGCAAACCCTTCCTTTATCTAAAAAGGAAGAGCTGTGGCAAAGCAACCATAGATTGTTTATAAATGATGGGTGCAGCCTGTTCCAAAAGAACATTATCGGTGACACTGAAGTCTGCATTTCACATAGCTTTCATGTTATCAAAACTTATTCTTTTGCTTTCCTTCTAACATTAAAAAATAAAAAGTATTCTTAACTTTGGCAATACAAAGCATGTGGTAGCCTGGGTTTTGCCTGTGGGTCTTAGTTTGCCCATTCTGATCTATGAATATTCTAATTTCCATTCCTGGCAGTTGTAAGAAATAACTATTACTGTTTAATTTCACAGTCAGAAAGGTATAGTTATCTAATGCTGGAAATTTAGTCAATGTTGAGCCCAGATAATTGAGATGGAGAGACAGGGAGGGAGGAATGGAGTGAGGGAGGAAGAAAAAAAGAGTGGTGAGGGGCTAAGTCTTCAATAATTCTGGACCTTATCAGCTGAACACAGTAGATACTTCTAAGGATAAACTATGCAATCAATGAAATTTTAAAATATTGGTTAAAAGATGAGTATGAGCTGAAAATCCTTACCAAAACTGCCTGACTTTTCATTCTTTTTCATCCTTCGCCTCGCAGGCGATGTTCCAGTATGTCTAGTTGTTTCACAGAAGCACAGAAAGAAAGAGCTCTTTTAAATTAAGGATTTATTTATATTCCCTCTTGGCAACCTCAGCCCTATTAGAATGCTTGCTAAAGAGCTAGTGCCAGCACGTTGCCTTGTTTAAATTCCTGGGGGAATGACTCCTTATTATTCTTATTTCAGCCCTGCTATAATGTGTGTGTGCATTGTTTACACATGAAGGATTAAACTCTTCCACCTTTGTGGTGTTAGTCATCTGACATAACCTCCGAGAATCCTTCAATACTTAAATCTTTCAATACAAGTCACTTACAAATCTATTTCATATGATGCTCAGGAAAAGACATTAAATCAAGCCAGTGCTCTTCACTGTGGATATAGCAAGACAGCATTTTGCCCTTTAAAAAGAGTCCATCAGCAATATTATAACCAGTAAAATGATTATTTTGTACATTCCTCTGTCCACATTATTGCAGGGAAAGGATGATAAATAATGAGCCCAAGTATCTCACTTATTACTCCGGAACCAATACTGTTTGGCAGAAATCATAATTCTTTTTGAAGTTTGCTCTTTTATCATCCATCGAGCCATCTGGCCTGGTTTTAATTCTTAGAGAGAATCAGGAAGAAATGAGTAGTCCACTTTAGCCATTCTCTCTCAGCTGTATTATTTTAATAGCTACAGAGGGAAAGGATTACCCTTTTCTTCTCTAAGCACAGAACACCTCCGCTTCTCATGAAAGAGGAGAGCCTGTGCTAATTGCAAAATTGTCCCAATCAGTCAGGCTATGAAAAGAATCAATGATTCTGCCACAGAAGATTGCATTTATCTTTTAAATTTTTTCTTAAATGGTTCATAAGGAATAATCAGATAGCATCTGAGAGTAATTCGATCTGTGGATCATTCCCAACTCAAAGAGTAAATAAAAAGGTTAGTTTTTCACTAAAGTTATTTTCACTAAAGTGTCTCATTTATATTGAATTGGGTTTGAATGATAGTAGGTGAGAGTCCATGTAAAAAGAATGAACAATTGGGTAGAAATTGTAGATTATTTCATAGTTACCTCTTTTGTTAGACATGCTGTTTTTCCAGGGTTGTATAATCAGATTGCTTTTCCCTTCAGCTGGTAACATTCAGAAAAGGAAAAGATTGCTTTAAACTTATCCCTAGATTTTTACCTCCCATGGTGATGGTTTAGTCACTAAGTTGTGTCTGACTCTTGTGACCCATGGACTGTAGCCCACAAGGCTTTTCTGTCCATGGGATTTCCCAGGCAAGAATACTGGAGAGGGTTGCCATTTCCTTCTCCCAGGGATCTTCCTGACCCAGGGATCAAACCAATGTCTCCTGCATTTGCAGGCAGGCTCTATATGGACTGAGCCACCAGGGAAGCCCTTTAGAGCTTTATTTTGGAAGCAGAAAAATCAGTCATTAGAAGCCAAAGGATACTTGTAGTATTTTCCCTGACATATGTGCCTACACCTGAACAATAGATTGGACAAAAGGAATAAGAAATGGTGAACAATTAGTTAGATCATAAATGTGTAACAACATAAAGTTGAAGACAAGCTATGTGAGGAAACATAATGAGATAGATTGGGGGAATTTCAGGAAGGAACTGACAGGAAAAATAAAGCTAAGAATGTGTAACAATAACAGATGAAGTTGAGTGTATATGATGGGATCCCATTTTTATATGTATACTATAAAAATGTATTACATATATATATATATAGTACACCATACTATATTACAAATTTAATGACTAAACTATATAATTACGTTATCTTATATGTTTTAATTCTGGGCTGGATGATTCACAAGCTAGAAAGAAGATTGCTGGGAGAAATATCAACAACCTCAAATATGCAGATGAGATCACCTTAATTGTAGAAAGTGACGAGGAACTAAAATGAGGAACGAGTTTTTGGATGAGGATAAAGAGGAGAATGAAAAAAGCTGGCTTAAAATTCAACATTCAAAAAACTAAGATCATCGCCTCCGGTCCTGTCACTTCATGGAAAACGGAAGGGGAAAGATTGAAAGCAGTGACAAATTTTACTTTCTTGGGCTCTAAAATACACTTGAGAGTCCCTTGGACTGCAAGGAGATCCAACCAGTCCTTTCTGAAGGAGATCGGCCCTGGGATTTCTTTGGAGGGAATGATGCTAAAGCTGAAACTCCAGTACTCGGCCACCTCATGAGAAGAGTTGACTCATTGGAAAAGACTCTGATGCCTGGAAGGATTGGGGGCAGGAGGAGAAGGGGACGACCGAGGATGAGATGGCTGGATGGCATCACGGAATCAATGGACGTGAGTCTGAGTGAACTCCAGGAGTTGGTGATGGACAGGGAGGCCTGGCGTGCTGCGATTCATGGGGTCGCAAAGAGTCGGACATGGCTGCGCGACTGAAATGAACTGCACTGAACTGAACTGAAAATCACTGCAGCCACTAAATTAATAGATCCTTGCTCCTTAGAAGAAAAGCTGTGACAAACCTAGATAGTGTATTAAAAAGCAGAGACATCACTTTGCCTACAAAGGTCCATCTAGTCCAAGCTTTGGTTTTTCCAGTAGTCATGTATGGATGTGAGAGTTGGACTGTGAAGAAGGCTGAGCACTGAAGAACTGATGCTTTTGAACTTGTGTTGGAGAAGACTTCTGAGACTCCCTTGGACAGAAAGAAGATCAAACCAGTCAATCCTGAAGGAAATCAACCCTGAATATACATTGGAAGGAATGATGCTGAAGCTGATGATCCAATACTTTGGCCACCTGATGCAAAGAGCCGACTCATTGGAAAAGACCCTGATGCTGGGGAAGGTTGAAGGAAGTAGGAAAAGGGGGCGGCAGAGAATGAGATGGTTGAATCGTATCACAGACTCGATGGACATGAGTTTGAGAAAACTTAGGGAGATAAAGGACAGGGAAGCCTGGCATACTGCAGTTCATGAGATCACTGAGTTGGACATGACTTAACAACTAAACATGAGCAATATATTATAATTATATATATTTATACAGTATAATTTATTACAAATTATATAATTTTCTTTTTATTTGACATTATATACAAATATACTGATATAGATTTAATTATATAATTATATATATATAAATATTTGTATTTACATTTGAATGTCTTGTACATATACTACAGTTAGAGTTTTTCCATGCAGTATATGTTACAGTTGGTTGGTCTGGAGGGATAGGAGTGAGGGTGTGTATCTGTGTGAGTGTGGAGGGGCTGAACTTTGGGAAACAAGTGGAGATAGGGTATAGTGGGGAGGGTTGGAAGCATTTTCTTTCATGCTTTATATGTTTATATGTTGCTTTTAACATCAAATATGGATTTATTTCATAATAAAAATCACCTATGAGATTTAAAAAGAGGAACAGCAGTAACTGTGCATGTCCTATTCTCATTAGAATTCCTAGGAGAAAATGAAGTCCCATTTTAATCTAACCAGCTCTAGAACATCCCCTGGGAAAAATGAGACAAAGCATTTACCCACCTTCACATAGAGCTCAGGGAAATGCTGTGCCTACCAGACAGATCCACTCCTAGCTCATGGTTTTAGATATGTGTTGAGTGTGTGTGTGTGCTTAGTTGCTCAGTTGTGTCCGACTATTTGCAACTCCAGAGCTGCAGCCCACCAGGCTCCTCTGTCCATGGGGATCCTCCAGGCAAGAATACTGAAAGGGGTTGCCATGCCCTCCTCCGTGGGATCTTCCCAACCCAGGGATTGAACCCAGGTCTCCCACATTGCAGGTGGATTCTTTACAGTCTGAATGTGTTAAGTACTTACTACATATATTTTTTTTTTTATTTTTTAGTTTGTTTTGCTTTACAATACTGTATTCGTTTTGTTACACATTGACATGAATTAGCCATGAGTGTACATGAACTCCCAATCCCGACCCCCACCTCCACCCTCCCGCCCCACACCCTCTCTCTGGATTATCCCCGTGCATCAGTCCCTAGCATCCTGCATCCTGCATCAAACCTGGACTGGCAATTCGTTTCTCTTATGATATCACACATGTTACACTGCCACTCTGCCAACCCATCCCACCCTCTCCCTCTCCCACAGAGTCCAAAAGGCCATTCTATACAACTGTGTCTCTTTTGCTGTCTTGCGTACAGGTTTATCATTACCATCATTCTAAATTCCATATATATGTGTAAGTATACTGTATTGATGTTTTTCTTTCTGGCTTACTTCACTCTGTATAATCGGCTCCAGCGTCATCCACCTCATTAAAACTGATTCAAATGTATTCTTTTTAATAGCTGAGTAATACTCCATTGTGTATATGTACCACAGCTTTCTTATCCATTCATCTGCTGATGGACATCTAGGTTGCTTCCATGTCCTGGCTATTACAAACAGTGCCGCGATGAACATTGGGGTACCTATGTAGGCATCTTGAGAATTGTCTCCTTTTTAAAATCATCTCTCTTAGATACTCTTGGAAAACTGAATTAAAAATAAAGTTATATTTCTAATGTTTGGGGATAAATATTGGGATCTTGGAAAAATATTCAGCTTTCTTTGAATTACATAAAATACCTGAGGTGTTTTGTTTTTCTTTGAGTTTTTTAGGGCTGGATAATTGTCTTTTCAATTTTCCTTCATCTGGATATATAAAAATATAAACCCATTCAACCTGTTAAATTTGAAATTAAATATTAATGGCTTAAACAACAGTAATGGCAAACTCTGACAAGAAAACACCCCTTGTGATTGTAGATGAGAATGCCCTAACTTGACTAAGTTGACTAAGTCATAATCTCCCATCCCTATGGTTATAATTGGCATAGAGAAACATTAAAGGGTCTTTCAGTAATTGCTGTTAAATTACTGAATCATAGGTTTTCTCAGCTTGATAATTAAAAGTATTACAAATGCCAAACTTAGTTTTGTAGATACTAAGTATTAAACCAGTCGATGATAACTAGACCTTGCTTAGCTATTTTTAAAATTTTTTCCACTTAGTCATTTTAGTTATGACTGTGAGGTATAATTTATCAAAAGCACAATGAGAGGTTATCAAACTCTCATTTCAGTAAAAGAAAGAGGAACATTACCCTCAAGAGATAAATCTTTCATTAAACTTTACAAAGACCTTAAGCAGTCTCTACCCCATTTATCATTTCTAGTCTTTTAGAATGCACCAGCTGCCTATGTTTAGAAAGCAGCACAAGGCAGACAGCCAACATCAGGGTTGATGGCTAGTGGAATGGATGAAATTTTCTGTTCCATTTTTTTTTTCACATGTTCATTTACCTTAGAAAATCATTTTAAAATCAGCAGTGTTGGGGCCTAAATTTTGGTAATGTACTAAACTATTAAGTAAATGTTAAGATTTTGGGAACTATGACAAAAATTACTTTATCACGAAAGAAATGTGTTCAAGAGAAGGAAAAATTCCACAATTTCTTTTACAGGCTCATAAAAAGAAAAACTTGTTTGATGTTAGCATTCTTATGCTGCTGCTGCTAAGTCGTTTCAGTCGTGTCTGACTCTGTGCGACCCCGTAGACAGCAGCCCACTAAGGCTCCTCTGTCCCTGGGATTCTCCAGGCAGGAACATTGGAGTGGGTTGCCATTTCCTTCTCCAATGCATGAAAGTGAAAAGTGAAAGGGAAGTCGCTCAGTCATACCTGACTCCTAGCGACCCCATGGATGCAGCCTACCAGGCTCCTCCGTCCATGGGATTTTCCAGGCAAGAGTACTGGAGTGGGGTGCCATTGCCTTCTCCAAGCATTCTTATAGCATGTGTCAATTTGGTATTTTTCTTTTCTCTAAATATATGAGTACACTCTTATGTTTATAGTTACTCTAAGTTATTGTCTTAAAGAGCACTTGTTACCATTTGAAACTATCCTGTTTCATTTACCTGTATGCTTTTTATATTCTTCCCTCCCCTGTAGAATGTAAGCTACTTGAAAGCAGGGACTTTGGCCCATCCAGTTCACCTCTGTATTCTGAGCACCTCTAAGAATGACTGACACATCAAACACATCAAGGATAGTTTTCAATATGTGAACTGAATGAATCAATGGAGGAAGAAGGAATGTGAAAGTGAAAGTCACTCAGTCCTATCTGACTCTGCGAACCCATGGACTGTAGTCCATGGAATTCTCCAGGTGAGAATACCAAAGTGGATGGCTGTTCCTTTCTCCATGGGATCTTCCCAACCCAGGGATGAAATCCAGGTATCCCACACTGCAGGTGGATTCTTCACTGGCTGAGCCACCAAGGAAGCTACAGTAGCTGTAAAGACCATTAATCTCAAGAGCAGAAATCATTCAGATTTGAAGGGATTTTTTTATTTTATATGCAAGGGTAATAAAATAAAAAATACCCTTTAAAGAGCAATTAAATATCAAAGTACAACTTAAGTAGCATTCATTATGTTGTTGTTGTTTTTCAGTTGTTAAGTCATGTCCAACTCTTTGCAGTCCCATGGACTGCAGCATGACAGCCTTCTCTGTCCTTCACCATCTTCCAGAGTTTGCACAAATTTATGTCCATTGAGTCAGTGATGCCATCCAACCGTCTCATCCTCTGTTGTCCCCTTCTCCTCCTGCTCTCAACCTTTCCCAGAATCAGGGTCTTTTCCAGTGAGTTGGCTCTTCTCATCAGGCGGACAAAGTGTTGGAGCTTCAGCCTCAGCATCAGTCCTTCCAATGACTATTCAGGATTATTTCCTTTAGCATTCACTTATGTTATTTTATTCCCTGAGATTACTTAGTGACATTTTAAGTTCAATTTTTGCTGTGTATTCTTATTCAACAAGTTTATTTAATATCCACTCTGTATTTAGTAACTGCATTAGGCACTGAAATTCAAGACTAAAATAATATAAAGTCTTGCAGAATTCATAATTTTATGGGGGAAATGGAAAAATAAATAAATAGAAGTTGAAAGTGAATGTGCTAAAATGCTCTGATAATAGCAAGTAAAGTATTATAGGACAACAGAAGAGAGACATGAGTGAGTGAGGATATTGGGCTGGCCTCTTAGAAGATGTGGCACTTCTGATGAATCAGGAGGACAACTGGGATGATTCAGATGAGTTCAAAATAGAAAAAAACATTTATTCAAAATCATTATTCACAAAATTCAGGTAGTAAATGAGAGATGAATGTGAACTGGGAATAGCTAGAGGTGAGGAGACGCATGTAATCTGGAGTATGAAGGGTTTTACATGCCTCTGGTAGATATTTGCACTTTTTACTGAGAATTACAGTAAGTCACTGAAGGACTTTAAACAGAGAGTGATGTTTACTTTTTGTTTGCTTATTCATCCAAAAAAAATAGTTATTAAGCATGTGCTTTACACAAGTCACTGTGAAAAGTGCTGGGTATATACTGATAAATAATACATAGTCCTGACTTTTGAGTGACGTAAGAGAGAGAGTGTTAGTCACTTAGCCATGTCTGACTCTGTAACCTCATGGGCTGTAGCCCACCAGGTTCCTCTGTCCAGGGGGATTCTCCAGGTAAGAATACTGGAATGGGTTGCCATGCCCTCCTCCAGGGGATCTTCCTGATCCAGGGATCGAACTCAGGTCTCCCACATTGCAAGTGGATTCTTTACTATTTGAGCCACCAAGAGAGACTTAGAGACTTGTAAAAATTTAAAGCACCCTGTTAGTTGAATGTGAGTGTAGATGAAACGGAATTGAGACACACAAAAAAGTGTAGTCCAAAGGATATTTGCATTTAGAAATATCATCTGGAGAACAAAGTGGGGAATTATTTGAAAACCCATGATGATGCTGTTCTAGAGATCTAGGCTTGAACTAAGGGAAAGAGAGTGAGAAAATGGAAAGAAAAGACTAATGGAAAGAAAAGACTCCTAAGACTAGACTAGAACCATTTATTTGTATGTAGGGTGACCAACTTCTCAGATTACTCCTAGGAAGTTCTTGGGGTTAAGGGAAGCCCTCATGTTTCAAGAAATCCTTAGTCAAGATCAGTATTTTTAGCTGAATATTGGAAGTGAAGAATGTTTTTCTGTTTAGTATATGCCTTGAAATATCAATAACCTTTGATGTGCTGATGACACCACCCTTATGGCAGAAAGCAAGGAGGAACTAAAGAGCCTCTTGATGAAGATGAAAGAGGAGAGTGAAAAAGCTGGCTTAAAACTCAACATTCAGAAAACAAAGATCATGGTATTCAGTCTCATCACTTCATGGCAAATAGATTGGGAAACAATGGAAACAGTCTTGGCCTCCAAAATCACTGCAGATGATGACTGCAGCCATGAAATTAAAAGATGCTTGCTCCTTGGAAGAAAAGCTATGATAAACCTAGACATTGCTTTGTCAACCAATGTCCATATAGTCAAAGCTATGGTTTTCCCGGTAGTCATATATGCATCTGTGATTTGGACCATAAAGAAGGCTAAGCAGCACAGGATTGATGCTCTTGAATTGTGGTGTTGGAGAAGACTCTTGAGAGTCCCTTGGACTGCAAGATCAAACCAGTCAATCCGAAAGGAAATCAACCCTGAATATTCATTCAAAGTACTGATGCTGAAGCTGAAGCTCCAATACTTTGGCCACCTGATGTGAAGAGTTGATTCATTAGAAAAGACACTGATGCCGGGAAAGATTGAAGGCAGGAGGAGAAGGGGAAGACAGAGGATGAGAGATGGTTGGATGGCACCACCGACTCAATGGACATGAATTTGAACAAGCTGTAGGAATTGGTGATAGACAGGGAGGCCTGGCGTGCTCAGTCCATGGGGTTGCAAAGAGTCAGATATGACTGAGCAAATGAACAGCAAGAACAGCATATCTCAACCTTGAGAGGTTGGATAGTGGTGGTATTCCAGTAAATAGAATATATAGAAATGTTAGAAAACTTGTGGAAGAAGCAGGGTAGGAGGTAAGGATATGATAACTTTAAGAAGAGTGGGTACATGCTCAGTCATATCTGACTCATTGTGACTGCGTGAACTATAGCCCCCTACTCTGGAATTTTTTAAGTAAGAATACTGGAGCAGATTGCCAATTCCTACTCCAGGGATGATACATTTAGGTAAATATGAATCAGAGGGACCTTTGTGATATTGAGCTACAGGTGACACAAGAAAGTTTGACATGAGCCCTAAGCTTAGATAAGTCATCTGATTGAATGGCAGTCTAGAAATCACCAGTAAGAAAATGACTGTAGAAGCCACAGGGATAGATGAGATCAACTGAAATGAATACATAGAGAAATGCGCTTATGCAGAACCCTGAGAAATAGCAACAAACAGATCTATCTTTTCTTTCACAATGTGACTACAAATTGGGAGATTGTATATTTTAGATATATGGTTTCTCTGTATGTTATAATAGTAAGTATAAACCAACATTTTTAAAATTATGATTTGCATTGTTTTCCATAATTTCCATAATTAATATTCTGATACTTGGTATTAATAATTCTTATAATAATAACCCACTTAGTGATTGGTGTCTTCATAAAATATATAATGAGTCTAAACCTTCCATTTCCATTGTCTATGATTATAATAGACTTGTCATAATTTTAAAAGACTGCCCATGACTAGGTTAGATTTTGTTTAAAACCATAGGCGAAGATGTCAGTATGTCGAATTATCAATTACTGCACCTTAATTCACTGTCCATCTAGCCTAAACAGCTTAAGGAATAGTCCAGTTTAAAAATAATTATCATGATATGGGAACCACAGGTTAGTAAAATGTCTCCCTCCAATTTGGGGAAAAAGATCATAGAATTCCAAAGTTTTTTTTAAACAGTAAATAAATTAAACCAATGACAATTTAGAAAAGGCTGTTTGCCACTATCTTCATAATTTTCTGAAGTAACACATGGAATAATCCTAAAATTACAATGGACAAAACCACAGAATGAAGATAAATATTTTCAACTGCCTATACAAAGCAAGGGCTTTCCTGATAGCTCCGTTGATAAAGAATCCACCTGCAATGCAGGAGATCCCGGTTCTGTTCTTGGGTCAGGAAGATCTGCTGGAAAAGGGATAGGCTACCACTCCAGTGTTCTTGGGCTTCCCTCGTGACTCAGCTGTTAAAAATATCTGCCTGCAATTCAGGAGACCTGGATTCGATCCCGGGGTTGGGAAGATCCCCTGGAGAAGTGAAAGTCTACCCACTCCAGTATTCTGGCCTGGAAAATTCCATGGACTTTATAGTCCATGGTGTCTCAAAGAGTTGGACACAACTGAGTGACTTTCACTTTCATACAAAGCATTCTGAAATAGTGTGAACTTATTTTTCTTAAATTACTGTGACTATTTAAAAGTGTTTCATTGACTAGAGGGCAAAAGCTCCCAGAAAAAGCTTGGACTTTACTGAGTTAAGAAGCTATGAAAAAAAGAAGAAGTTATTAGAGGAAAAATAATTCTAATGTAAAATGGAATTTTACTGTAGCAATGACTTCATAGCTTTATGAACTGACTTGCCACATGACAAGACACTTGGGCAAATATTTAGGAAAATTTTATAATTGAGTTAAAGTGGGAACTATGCAGGTTCAGTTTTTCTACTTTAAATACTCTATCTTGTTCCCTGATTTTCCACTTCAGGAATTTACATCATTACATGTCTGTGGGCTTTTTAACATAATTTCCTCCATTCCTTCCCTATTCAATCATATTTGTATCTGAAACTAAAGTATCTACTCAGGACTTTTGTATTCTAGAGCCAAGGATTTGTCCCATTTTCCAGTATTTCTTTTTTCAAATGTTTTCCGTTCCCCATTCTCTCAGATATTTTCTAAATAAAGTGAAGTTACAAAAGGTATTTGATCTTTATACAGTACTCTTTTTTTCCTGCAAATAAACAGTAAGCCTGAAATCTGTAAGATTTTTTACATGATCAAACTTTTAAAACTTGTGAATGCAGTAAAATTTTGTATATAAATCTAATCTTATAAGACTTTAGCTCAGTGATCTTCCTCTCCTAAACTTACTCTTGGTCTTCCCCCCAAGGCAACCAATATTAGCAAATTCACCTGTGTAGTCTTATATATATTCACATATATATATATCCTGTTTTTTTTATAGTTGCAAGACATTCCACCAGTATTTACTCAATTATTTTCTTGTTGATTGGCATTTAGCTTGGCTCAAGATTTTTTGCTACATATGAAAATTCTACAATAAGCTTCCTTATGTATACACTTATATGCAGGTCTTTATATTACATTAATTTTTGAAAGAGAGATTCTATGTTTGAGAATCTTTATATTTTAACTTTAATAAATTTTCCCAGATAAGTTTTCCATAAGATTGCATCAATGAATGATCTCATAAGCAGTATATAAATAAAGTGACCATTCCTCCTGAGAAGGAGTTTAATCTTAAGAAAAGCCACAAAAACATTTTTCTTAACATTTGGAAACTCATAGTGAGGCTGATTACTACCTACTATCACCACTACCATTATTTACTAATAGAAGCAATACTCCTAAAACTATTACTATTAATACTATATTCATGTAAAAGCAGGGGCTCTCTTTTGACATACAGAAAATACCTTTATTATAATCCCTTTACAAGTAGTGTTTTATCTATTCTTCATAGTCATTGGATGAGCTTGGCATTAACATCTTTATTAAGTGGTGGCTCAGAGGTTAAAGCGTCTGCCTCCAATGCGGGAGACCTGGGTTCGATCCCTGGGTCGGGAAGATCCCCTGGAGAAGGAAATGGCAACCCACTCCAGTATTCTTGCTTGGAGAATCTCATGGACTGAGGAGCCTGGTGGGCTGCAGTCCAAAGAGTCGGATACGACTGAGTGACTTTACTACTACTAGTAGGTAAAGAGTTTGAACCTCAGAATGGTTGAACAATACACATAAGATATACAGTCTGAAACAGCCACCTCTGAGATTTGAATCAGTTTTTTTTTCTCTAATTGAATTCAAAGACAGTACACTGAGCTCTTTACAATGATGACATCAAATTGCTTACTCCATCCCAACACATAAACACACCTAGAACAAAATGACTCAAAGAAGTCTAGTGTCTTCTGTTCTCTATTAAAAATAATTTATGAGTATATAACAAATCCAATTCACTTGTTCTATTTTATTCTCAGATTTGCTGCCTCTCTTTATACCACCATCATCATCTGATGCTCTAAATCTAGTATTCCTTGAGTAATTTGTCCCATGAAAAGATAAGAAACAAGCAAATCTTCTGCAGATGACATGTACCCCCTCATATGTAACTATGCAATATTTACAAGTTATTGCATCTCAGGAATTGATACTAGCCCCTGGGTGTTGAAAGACCTAAGCTAACACATCTTTCATAGAAGCTTGCTTTTAGTAAAACCTATATTAATACATTACTTGCTGAACCAATCAAGTTTTTTATGTAGAACCACAATTTTTTTCACACAGCTTATTTTTTTTTCTGGCTGTGTGGCATGCAGGATCTTAGTTCCCCAACCACTGTATCACCGGGGAAGTCCCAGAACCAAATTCTCTGATGAATCTCCTTAGTTGATCTACAGCATGTAGAAGCGTGTTGGAACCAAATAATCAACAGTGTTGGTCATGTTGGGTCTGATGAAATAGTAGAGAAAATGAGCTAAGTTATACAATTTTCAAGGTGAAGTAACATAGAAACAGAGATTGAAGTATGTCTGAAAGAGAAAAAACAAATAATGTATATTAACACATATATGTGGACTCTAGAAAAATGGTACAGATGAACCTCCTATTTTCAGGGGAGGAATAAAGACACAGACATAGAGAATGGGCATTTGGACACGGTAGGGAGGGGAGAATGCATTAGGAGACTGTCCCAACTGACATAAATACACACCATTATAAGACAGATAGCCAGTGGGAACCTGTAGTATAGCACAGGGAGCTCAGCTCAGGGTTCTGTAGTGACCTAGAGCAGTGGATTTGGGGGATGGAGGTGGGAGGGAGATCCAAGAGGAAGGGGATGCATGTATACATAAAACAAAGCGATTGCTTTGTTTTACAGAAGGAACTAACACAACATTGTAAAATAACTATACCTCAATAAATTTTTTAAAAAATAATGTATTCCTAAATCTGAGAAATGTCTGAGGGATGTAACCAAAAACATAGGAGAGGACAACAGATAGCTCCCTAGACAGAGACATAAAATTACAGAGCTGTTACAGATTTGAACCAACTATGGCTCATTGCCAAGTAATATCATGGTTCAGGCCTGTCAGTATATTCTGGTGTTACACTCCAGGGAAATTTATCTGAATCTTATTGTGACCTCTTGGAGGCAGGATGGCAGGATATGGGCAGAGGCTCATAACTGATGAGTGTAACATAACCTATTCTAGATACTATTCAACATAAAAGTCTCTAAGACATTAGATTTTTTTTAATTTGTGCTTTTATTAAATTCCCATTATTACTAAATTTTGTGCTTCTATTTGATACATCTTATTCTTCCATATTGCATTTCAGGTGCAAAATATACTACCCATCTTTATTATTCAAAATAGGATTGTGTTTATCTCTCAGGTACCTCTGACCCTTTTCAATGCAACATCCAATGTGAGCAGCGATTGTTCATGGATTTACACCCTCCCCCATGCACACCTGCTGTAGGAATCTTGTACCCCAGAGACTAATTTTAGGAGCAGATTGAATATCCTGACTTCTCCAGAATTCCTCACTCCTCTGTGTGCCCTGGATTAGAACATCTAAATATTTGGCCAATCCATCTTACCTCTCATTGATCACATTCCATCCCTATATTCTTCTTGGAAAAATCTTGCTTGAATGTCCTAGTTAAAGATTTGTCATTGACATGTGATGTTGCAAAAGACTTGAGTGCAAAGGGAATGTGAGAATACACCGAGTTGCATGAAGACAGATTTTAATGAGATTTACAAAGATGTAAACAAACAAAGCCACTGTGTGTTTTGAAAAATATAGGTATTTTTACTAAAAATATTTACATTTACATGTAGTTAGTTATTATTTTAAATGAATTAATCAACAAAGATCTGTCATTGTGAAGGTGATAACTAAGAGTAGCCCAACCCTACATAACTGAGAAAGAAGCAAACAAAAGGCAACTTTCCCCATCACCCAAGGGTTCCCACATTCACAAAGGCAGTAGAATCTGATTACCTTTCTTATGAGTAGAGAAAATAAAAAAGTTCACTTTTTTTTCTGTTGCTAACTCTATTACAGTAAAGAAGCGAACAAAAGAGTTATTTCTGCATTAAACTGTTAACATGACTTTCTGCCTTATAACCATGTGGTTTAATCTTTTCTTGTTTAGTGAACTATAGCTATCTAAAAGCAATAAGCATCAAATTCCAACATAGCAAACACTCATTGTTTGTGCAGTGATTCCCCCTTTGCCAATTTAGTCAGATATCATTCATGGATCATATCACTCTTTCCCGTAATTCTAATCAGAGCCTCAAAGTCCTTCTCAAGATAGCCCCTCAGGCTACTATAATCATTCAGCTGAAGTGACCCAGGAGATAGAACGCATTTTCCACACCTGGCTCATTTGGAATCTTCTAGAGTGGCCAACACATTGCTTTCAACCTTATAGACACCCAGTCCTGTTTAATGAATTACACCGAAGTGAAAAAAATAAACTCAATCAAATTGCAGAAACTTTACCATTTTAAAAGAAATGGAAGTTCAGTATTCACATGTAACTACTTTTTCCAACTATTTTTTCTAATAAGACGCTTATGCAGCTTCAATATATATTCAACACTTGAAACCACACACTTAAATTTTGTTGAAAATGTCCCATATACCACTTGAACCAAGGAAGAGAGATCAAAGTCAGCTTTGTAAAGGATGTTACCCAGGGCAGAGTCAAAGGCCTAGAAGAATGAGAAAAGAATATTGTCACACTGACTGTGCAGTACTTAATTTAATGTTCTATTCAGAACTTGGAAGAGACCAGACTTAACACAAATTGAAACTTAAGCTTAAACAAGCATGGAAGAGCAGCAACTTCATTTCTTTTCTTCAAAAAAAAGAAAGCTCACTTCTCTTTCTCCAGTGGCTGCCAGTGCTGACTTCAGTAGCATATCCCATCTTTGCGTGTGTGTGTGAGCTTGAGCATTTTGAATAAAGGTATAATACTCCCTCAGAAAATAAAATATTGTATCAGCACTGCAAATCCATTATAGAGTTATCTATCTAGGCTGAAGTACTTTTATAGGTTTATTCTGTAGTATTGATATTTATGTTTTGTGTGTCACTCTTCTACTTTGATGGTTTTAAATTAAAATAGTATTTATTTTTATATTTCCATTTTATTTTTAAATTTTTCTTATTTTTATTATTTTCTTATATTTATTATCTTTATTTTCCATTAATAGTTTCTGTTTATTTAGCACTTTATTTTGCCAGGCAATATATGAAACATTTTAAATGGATTTTTAAAAATTTTATTTATTAATTCATTTAGTATATCAACAGATGTTCATGAGTGACAACTCTTTCAGACTCTTGGATACAGTGGCAATTAAGACAGGGTAAAGGACATACATAATCTTATGGAGTTAATATTCTAGTAAGGTAAAAAGAACCATATGGTAGCGTACAATCTGATGGAGATAAGGGCTATGAAGGAAATAAAGGAAACAGTAGGAGTTTTAAAGGGCAGGTGGGTGAGATAGAGCAGGTAGATGGCCAGGGTGACCAGGAGAAGCCTCTCTGGGAAGGAGATATTTGATATGGAATCTGAAGATTAGATAACAGCACGTGATGATCAGAGAGAGGGAAAGCATTTAGAATGAACAGCAGCAGGAACTGAGCTTAGAGGTTGTGGGCAACACACATTAAACCAATAGGATGAAGAGTAGTAGAGGGTAGGGTGTGGAATTTAATGGAAGTTGCCGAATAAACAGAGGCAAGAAAACTGGGCCCACACAGGTTGTGGTTCAATGTTTTGATTTCAATTATTTTGTAATGGAGAGCCACATAAAAAAGGAAGTTGCCTGAGGGAACAAAGGTGGAAAAAAGAGAACAAATAAGGCTGCTACTGTAGTCAAGACGTAAAATGACTGACCTAGGGTTAAGGACATAGAAATGGAGGCAGTGAAAAGTGCCTGAATATTTTGGTTTATTTTAAAGATAGAGCTAATAGTATTTGAGTGTTACAGTTGAAAATATATCAAAGAGTCAACAGAATTTGAATATGAGAAACTGAGAAAAATCAAAGTGATAACAAGATTTTGGTTTAAGCATTTGGAGGAACAAAGGTTGCCTTTTACTGAGATGGGAAAGACATTAAAGAAGGTGAAGGTTTGGGGGCTGAAATCAAGAGTGTGTTTTTAGGTTATAAATTTTGATACATATATATGAACGCTGGGCTGGAAGAAGCACAAGCTGGAAATCAAGGTTGCCGGGAGAAATACCAATCACCTCAGATATGCAGATGAAACCACCCTTATGGCAGAAAGTGAAAAGGAACTAAAAAGCCTCTTGATGAAAGTGAAAGTGGAGAGTGAAAAAGTTGACTTAAAGCTCAACATTCAGAAAATTAAGATCATGGCATCTGGTCCCATCACTTCATGGGAAATAGATGGGGAAACAGTGGAAACAGTGTCAGACTTTATTTTTGGGAGCTCCAAAATCACTGCAGATGGTGATTGCAGCCATGAGCCATGAAATTAAAAGACGGTTACTCCTTGGAAGAAAAGTTATGACCAACCTAGATAGCATATTCGAAAGCAGAGACATTACTTTGCCAACAAAGGTCCGTCTAGTCAAGGCTATGGTTTTTCCAGTGGTCATGTGTGGATGTGAGAGTTGGACTGTGAAGAAAGCTGAGCACTGAAGAATTGATGCTTTTGAACTGTGGTGTTGGAGAAGACTCTTGAGAGTCCCTTGGACTGCAAGGAGATCCACCCAGTCCATTCTGAAGGAGATCAGCCCTGGATTTCTTCAGAAGGAATGATGCTAAGGCTGAAGCTCCAGTACTTTGGCCACCTCATGTGAAGAGTTCACTCATTGGAAAAGACCCTGATGCTGGGAGGGATTGGGGGCAGGAGGAGAAGGGGATGACAGAGGACGAGATGGCTGGATGGCATCACGGACTCGATGGACGTGAGTTTGAGTGAACTCCGGGAGTTGGTGACGGACAGGGAGGCCTGGCATGCTGCGATTCATGGGGTCACAAAGAGTTGGACACGACTGATCGACTGAACTGAACTGACGTATATATAGTGAAAGTGAAGTCACTCAGTCATGTCCGATTCTTTGCGACCCCATGGACTGTAGCCTACCATGCTCTTCCATCCATGGGATTTTCCAGGCAAGAGTACTGGAGTGAGTTGCCATATCCTTCTCCAGGGAATCTTCCCGACCCAGGGATTGAACCCGGGTCTCCTGCATTGTAGGCAGACGCTTTACCATCTGAGCCACCAGGGAAGTCTTATATATATATATAATGCTCTTGTATATATAAATCTGGTCTGGGGTAGAATTATACATGTAAGAGCATCAGTTTATTTACATCCTGTAAAACCATGACGCTAGATGAGATCACCCAGCAAGCAGAGGAAGAAAAGAGTTCAGATGATAGCTTGAGAGCTCTCCAGATATTAGATGTTGGGAAAATGAGAATATTCAGCAAAAGAAACAAAGAAGAATCAGCCAGATGAGAAGGGAATTGATCAAGAAAGGATGGAACCTAAATGCAAGTGAAGGAGAAAGTGATTCCTGTCAAACGGCCAACAGCATACCAAGTGAATGAAGTCACCATTAGTGCTCTACTTGCAGCATAAAAGATTAATTTCAGTTCCGTGGTGGATACAGAAGCTTATCAGAGTGACCTCAAAGCAGACAGGAAAAATGGAGTGAGAACTGTAGGAGAGGGAAATGACAACCCACTGCAGTATTCTTGCCTGGAGAATCACATGGACAGAGAAGCCTGGTGGGCTACAGTCCATGGGGTCACAGGATTCGGACATGATTGAATGACTAAAGCTATAGGAGCTGATAATTATTGTAATGATTATTGCTGCAAATGAAAGCACTGAAGGGATGGTATAGCTGGAGGGAGAAATGAAGTCAAAGGATGGTCTTTGTTTTTACCAAGTGAGTGATTCCAGCATATTTCAGTGTTACTGAGAATTATTTTACAGACAGAACTGAGATTAGGAAAATTTTGTTATAAAGGGCCAGACATCACATATTTTTAGCTTTGTAGCTAGACATCTTTGTTGTAACTCTTCAACCTTGCTCTTAGAGTGTGAAAGTACTGTAGATGAGCAAGGCTGTGTTCCCCTAAGACTTTCTTTATAGGTGCTAATCTTTGAATTTCATATAATTTTATGTGTCATGAAATATTATTCATTGATTTTTTTTCAACAATTAAAAATTTTTAGAATCACTTTTGACTTAGGTGTCCAGCCAAGTTTGGCCCCACAGACCATAGTTTGCTGACTTCCACAGAACAAAATTTGAGGCTGAAAGAAAGAGGGAGGAAGATTTCAGGAGCCAGACCCTTTTGTGGCATGGCATAGAACAACCAGTAGACTGGTCTTAGTTGCTTCTATCTTACAAGGGAGAAAGAGAAGGCAAAGTATATGGATACAGAGGCAAGATACTAAGTTGGCAGTAGAACATGAGCATCTTATTCTGATCTTGTATTTTTTTTATGGAAAAGTTTAAGCAGTACCTTTAACTGAGAAAAACAAGTGAATGAAAGACATGGAAAATCTGAATAATGAGTAAAAGGTTTCACAGGAGCCATGTAGAATGAGAAAGTGAATTGACTAGAGAAATGTACTTAATGCTAGGAAAGCACTAAGAGCCCACTTGAGATTTCTGTCAAGGACTTAAATAAAAACTTCTCAGGATGGCTGTACATTTTTCTTCAGGAATATTCAGCTGCTTATATATAGGCCTTGAGTAGTCAAAGGCTTAGATTTAGCCAGATTTGGTACCTTGCTAGGCAAGATGATGGAAGGAGAGAGACAAGTGAGTTCAGAGTATTTGAAAGGGCAAGATTACTGTGATTGACCATGTAGTTGAGCTGGGTGAGAGCAAAAGTGAGGATATAACGGCAATGGCATCCCACTCCAGTACTCTTGCCTGGAAAATCCCATGGGCTGAGGAGCCTGGTAGGCTACAGTCCATGGGGTCGCTAAGAGTCGGATACGACTGAGCGACTTCACTTTCACTTTTCACTTTCATGCATTGGAGAAGGAAATGGCAACCCACTCCAGTGTTTTTGCCTGGAGAATCCCAGGGAGGGGGAGCCTGATGGGCTGCCGTCTATGGGATCGCACAGAGTCGGACACGACTGAAGTGACTTAGCAGCAGTTAGCAATGGGGGTGATAAAAAGCGGAAAAGTGAAAAGGTCAGTAAATTGGAAGTCACAGTGAGAAGGAAGAATTTATGGATACAGGATATGCTAGAGAATAAAATGGAAAGAGAGGAGGGAGGATTTGGAGAGGTCAGTGTTTGAAATACAGATTAAGGAATGGATGTGCTGTGCTTAGTTGCTCAGTCATGTCCAACTCTTTGTAACCCTATGGACTATAGCCCGCTAGGCTCCTCTGTCCATGGGGATTCTCTAGGTAAGAATACAGGGATGGATACACATTTTTAATTATAAGATTAGAGGTATAATCATAGAAGTAGGTAGCAGAAGTGTGGAGGATAGGATTGTTGAAACAGATGATGTCGAAGAGGACTTTAGAGAGACATCTAATAGATGAAAACATTGAGATCACTAAATTATACAAGAAGTGGAGGATGGGACATGGGGACAAGTATCAGTTTGTCAAGGGCTAATTCTTAAATGATTTGTCCCTTGCCCAATTTAATGCATGTAGTTAAATGGCAAGAGTCATGTTGGAAATTCAAATTTCTAAAAATAATGCCTATCTCTTTAAGTATTATAATATGCCACTTCCCAGCAGGCTATGTCTGCATGATGTAATTTACAGTGAAAGGCAGGCTGTATCTATTTAGGAACAAAACCTGAATATTCTATTTAGTCTATTTCATGTGCATACTGCTCCCTCCTTAAGGGGGCATTCTCCTTCCTGACTATATTTGTTCTAGAGATCCTGTTTTATCTTTTTGGAACCTTGCTGCTGCTGCTGCTAAGTCACTTCAGTCGTGTCTGACTGTGTGACCCCATAGATGGCAGCCCACCAGGCTCCTCCGTCTCTGGGATTCTCCAGACAAGAACACTGGAGTGGGTTGCCATTTCCTTCTCCAATGCATGAAAGTGAAAAGTGAAAAGTGAAATTGAAGTCGCTCAGTCGTGCCAGACTCTTAGCGACCCCATGGACTGCAGCCTACCAGGCTCCTCCGTCCATGGGATTTTCCAGGCAAGAGTATTGGAGTGGGTTGCCACTACCCTCTCCTTGGAATCTTGAAACTGCCTTAAAAGTCTCCTCCTGCACCTCTTTATCAAAATCCAAATCCCCTCCACCACCTCTTCCTTCCTCTTTGTCCTGCTTAATTCTTGTTGCATCAGAAATCCAAGAATATTTTAGTTGTTTCCAAACATCTCTTACATGTTGCTCCTGTCTTTCCAACTATCTTGTAAGTTCTATGAGGAAAGAATCTATTTTTTTGCTTTCCATGTCCCCTTAATAGGCTCTAACCACATAGTCAGAAGTAGAATTTTTGATTGATTAAACTTGTCATCAAGCAGTATCAGAGAAAAAGTTTTTCAATTATCACTTAAATTTACTAAACTATAACTGACACCTAAAAATCTATTAAATCAATAAATAATAAATTTCAGAAATAACATAAAACCCAGACAATATTAAAAGAGCTTCATAGTGGATTTTGGTATTTGGTAAAAATGAGCTTAATTATAATTCTATGAATTCATATTGGGTGCACAATTGCACTTGTAAAAAAATGTTCATCTTGCCTTTTTTATTATTTAAGAGGAAATCTTAAAGGCCAGAAAACTTGTGAAGTTCAATAATTAAAGTCAAGTAAATGTTCTATCATGTTATTAAGGTAATTGGAAATTGGAGGCAATTTTGTGAATGGAACACTAGAGAAAAATTTTCAGAAGCAGAATGTGGAAATGAAGACAGAATGACAAAAGACAAGAGCTCTTCCCAAATGACTTATTTCAAACAGTTTTTGAAAGACAGAAATTTGGACTGGTTCATACTTTATATTGTCTCTGGAAAGTGATGCAGGGGGTAGTTGAGTCAAGGGTAGTCAGGAAAAAACAAAGAAAACTTTGTCTTCAGATCCAGTACATACTGGTGCTTGACTCATGGTCTTTTCTTTAGAGAATGTGACAATAATGATGAAGTATTAAATGGAACTTTATTCCTTTCCTTCTATAGAGAAAGTCTCAAATTGTAGTTATGTGATTAATTGACTCTGTCATAAGTTATATGGAATTATATTTCTTTTTCAGATTTTACTTTTTCCCTCCATTTAATAGTCTGATTTATTTTAATGGCTATAATGTATTCTGGCAAAATCCATTTAATTTTGCATTATCTGTATTGAATGCCTCTAATAAAAGTATTAATCAAAAAAGCATGGGAGAATATCCTGAAAGTGATAAATGAAGCTTAGGGTTTGTTTTATGAAACAGCCCCATTTTAATAATTTTGCAAATTTATATGGTTTAGATAAGAAACCTGAGACAGTGGAATGTCCTTCAATAAAATCACACTGGCTAAAATTACTATGAGGGAAGAGACATATTTCTTTATATTTTTGTGTATATTTATTCTTATTAGTGCTTATAGTAATTTAAATATTGGAGAAGATGTTAGTTAATCTAGAAGTTTCTTAGAAACAGTAACTACTCAAAGGAAGTGAAATATTAAAGAACATATTTTTATGTGGGAAGAATTTTATTTTTCATTGGCTTACAATTTATATTTCATATATACCTTATTAAATCCCTTTGCTTAATTAATTTGACAAAGAAGGTTTATGGAAATAGTAATAACAAAAATAGCAGCATATGTAGCCCTCACTATGTGCCAGATCCTTTTTCAAGAGCTTTCTAGCTAAAAATGAATGCTCTCAAATAAAATGCTTTCCTTGAAGCATGAAATGCTATAAATATAGTGAAAGCCAAAGGAAGAGTTCTTCTTTGATGCTTCCTACATCATTTAATATTGAGGTTCTTACTTGTAATGTCATCTACAACATCTAGCTCCATGGATTATAGTCATCACAATGAGACTTTATTGTCTCTGAATTTTTCATCTTCCCAGTGTAGTACTTTAAGAAATTTTACTGATAAAATCATTTATAGTAACTACAATCCTTCTGGGGATATGTCAGCTTGGTAACCCACTCCAGTGTTCTTGCCTGGAGAATCCCAGGGATGGGGAACCTGGTGGGCTGCTGTCTATGGGGTTGCACAGAGTTGAACACGACTGAAGCGACTTAGCAGCAGCAGCAGCTTGGTAAATTAGACCAGGAATATTTTTTAAATATATTTACAACACATGGGTATTTTATTTCTGGGTTCAGAAAAACTTTCTGTAGTTTGCATAGCTCATTCGTCCAATTAGTTCTACAGCATCTTCTGCTATACCTTTCTGTTTGCAATTTATTTCTCATGTCTAGCATTTTTGGCCAGATCTGAAATAACATACCTTCAAACAACACTCAAATGAATGAATGTTGTGGTTATTCAGAGCATTTCAACTTCTCTAAATATGGACAACTCATTTTTTCCAAAGAAATCATTTGCTCTTTTGATTCCTTTCAACTGCTTTTACAGGATACTCAATAGTAGCCCCACAAGATATTGTAAAAATTAGTCAGTAAAGCGTTTCCAAATGTCTTATTGGAAGCAGTCAAAAAAGAAACTGACACTTCATCTTAATCCCTTTTTAATTTTGATAGTTACTGTTAGATAGACAGGATCAACAGCAGCTTAATAGGGATCAGATGCAGAGTGTGTCAACGTGTACTGGAATGCATGTTGATTACAACTGTTTTTTTCCCTAAAAAAAGAAACCTTACTGAGTAAATGTTTTTATTCTTTTGTGGGAAACAATGTAATTTTTATTATTATATGTGTATTTTGACAAATTTCCTGATAACATGATCCAACTTGGCATGAACATGTTGCTTCTCCAAAAATAAGTGAAAAATCATGTAACTACCCAGTTTTTTTTTCTTTCATTTTTTGATAATATAAAGCAGTTCTTTGTTTACAAAACTAATGATGAGACCTTGAGGTAGATTTAGATTTTTTTCTAAGTTTTTTTTTTTTTTTCATAAGTCTAGCTTTTACTAGGGTAAAGTGTTGTGCTTCCTGGGTAACTCAGCTGATAAAGAATCTTCTTGCAATGCACAAGACCCTAGTTTGATTCCTGGGTCTGGAAGTTCTCTTGGAGAAGGGAGACTACCCACTGCAGTATTCTTGGGCTTCCCTGGTGGCTCAGATGGTAAAGAATCCACCTACAATGTGGGAGAGGTGAGTTTGATCTCTGGGCTGGGAAGATCCCCTGGAGGAGGGCATGGCAACCCATTCCAGTATTCTTGCCTGGAGAATCCTCATGGACAGAGGAGCCTGTTGAGCTACAGTCCTTGGGTCACAACAGTCAGACAGACTGAGCGACTAAGCACACCACAGCACAGGGTAAATAAAGTCAATTAAATTGCCCAGTTTACAGGAAACACTTTCGCAGATTGCAAAAACTATATGCTTAGTTGCACACACTTTGAAGTAATATAATCCTTAAGAAAAACTATTCCCCTTCTACTTTCTTTATTTTCCAATCTTTCTTTAGTCTTTCAGGGAATTTTTCCACTCATTTATATAATTGTTTGATTTTAGAGAAATTTGGTAAGTAGCTCCTAGTTCAAGAAATATTTTGGGGGAAAATCATTTATATAGATTACACCTATTATCCTATAAAAAGATAACACTAGATTCTTATCTTCGATCTACCAAACAATGGGATTGATTTGATTGAGCAACCAGTTAGTGGATCACAATAAACTGTGGAAAATTCTGAGAGAGATGGGAATACGAGACCACCTGACCTGCCTCTTGAGAAATCTGTATGCAGGTCAGGAAGCAACAGTTAGAACTGGCCATGGAACAACAGACTGGTTCAAATAGGAAAAGGAGTACGTCAAGGCTGTATAGTGTCACCCTGCTTATTTAACTTCTATGCAGAGTACATCACGAGAAACGCTGGACTGGAAGAAGCACAAGCTGGAATCAAGATTTCCGGGAGAAATATCAATAAGGAGGCTCAGAGGTTAAAGCGTCTGCCTCCACTGCAGGAGACCTGGGTTCGATCCCTGGGTTGGGAAGATCCCCTGGAGAAGGAAATGGCAACCCACTCCAGTATTCTTGCCTGGAGAATCCCATGGACGGAGGAGCCTGGTAGGCTATAGTCCACGGGGTCGCAAAGAGTCGGACACGACTGAGCGACTTCACCTTCCTTCCTTCTGATATGCAGATGACACCACCCTTATGGCAGAAAGTGAAGAGGAACTAAAAAGCCTCTTGATGAAAGTGAAAGAGGAGAGTGAAAAAGTTGGCTTAAAGTTCAACATTCAGAAAACTAACATCATGGCATCCGATCCCATCACTTCATGGCAAATAGATGGGGAAACAGTGGAAACCGTGTCAAACTTTATTTTGGGGAGCTCCAAAATCACTGCAGATGGTGACTGCAGCCATGAAATTAAAAGACGCTTACTCCTTGGAAGAAAAGTTATGACCAACCTACATAGTATATTCAAAAGCAGAGACATTACTTTGCCGACTAAGGTCCCTCTAGTGAGAGCTATGGTTTTTCCAGTAGTCATGTATGGATGTGAGAGCTGGACTGTGAAGAAGGCTGAGCACCGAAGAATTGATGCTTTTGAACTGTGGTGTTGGAGAAGACTCTTGAGAGTCCCTTGGACTGCAAGGAGATCCAACCAGTCCATTCTGAAGATCAGCCCTGGGATTTCTTTGGAAGGAATGATGCTAAAGCTGAAACTCCAGCACTTTGGCCACCTCATGTGAAGAGTTGACTCATTGGAAAAGACTTTGATGCTGGGAAGGATTGAGGGCAGTAGGAGAAGGGGACGACAGAGGATGAAATGGCTGGATGGCATCACTGACTCGATGGACATGAATCTAGTGAACTCTGAGAGTTGGTGATGGACAGAGAGGCCTGGCTTGCTGTGATTCATGGGGTTGCAGAGAGTCAGACATAACTGAGTGACTGAACTGAACTGAACTGAACTAATTGAATGATTAATTTGGGACTAGGTATGCTGCTGCTGCTGCTAAGTTGCTTCAGTCGTGTCCGACTCTGTGCGACCCCATAGATGGCAGCCCACCAGGCTCCGCTGTCCCTGGGATTCTACAGTCAAGAACACTGGAGTGGGTTGCCATTTCCTTCTCCAGGGACTTAGGTATATAGATCTCAAATTCCAATTGCTTTGTTTGAATCCCAGAAGATTTTACTCCCAGTTAACCTTAACATTTACTTTGGACAAATCACTGTCTGTTCAACAAACTTCAATTGAAATACCAGATGCTATGATGGATTCTAAGGAAAGAAAATTATCACCCAAATTTTCTATCTCTGTTCAAAGGATTTAAGTTCAGGTTTGTGTGGAGTGGTCAAGTTTTCCATATTTTCTTCTTCCTTGAGGCCAAGGGTCTTAAATCCCATCCTGTTTCTACCAGGCTCACACATATAAGATGAATAACTGAAATAGATCTCAGGCCACATTGTTGGGTGCGGCAGTGATCCTGGCCTCAGAAAAGCACATAATCCTTCTGAAGTAACCATAGTCACTCAAACTGAGGCATCATTGCTTTGAGGAACCATGAGTTTAGTGCTGACACTTTGAAGTTTTCACAATAAACTTGAATTGCAGAACTTTATTTGAAGTATCTTGATTTTTTTTAAAACATCAGTGACCAATTTTAAAATTACCAAAACATTGTGTATACAAAGGAAAATGTTTCTGGAACTAAGTGTATCTGAGAGCATCCCATTTGTTATTTTCATAGACACTATATTGGACAAGAGTGTTCAATGGATTTGCTCCATTGTCTGGCTTTGGGGGATTTCCTCTGAACTGGAATAACACACTCCTGATGACTTTTCTGGTTTTGTGTTTAACTCCTAGTGTTTTGTTACAAAGTTTGGCTTATTTTATGGTTTAATTTGTGAGCTTAGTCTTGCTAGACATGTGAATAAAAAACATTTGAGTGAGTCATCAGTTCAGTTTACTTCAGTCGCTCAGTCGTGTCTGACTCTTTGCGACCCCATGAATCGCAGCATGCCAGGCCTCCCTGTCCATCACCAATTCACGGAGTTCACCCAGACCCACGCCCATGGAGTCAGTGACGCCATCCAGCCATCTCATCCTCTGTCGTCCCCTTCTCCTCCTGCCCCCAATCCCTCCCAGCATCAGAGTGAGTCATAGAAGATTTAAATTATCTGCTCCACTACCAGTACTTGAGATGTTTGAAGTCAATTTCTTATGGCTATCTAATAGTTAATTACCTGGGTTTCGCAACTTCTGAGTTTTCAGGCTGCATTGAAACTGTATTTATATATGAGTGTGTGTGTGTGTGTGTGTGTGTGCATGTGCATGCGCGCAAGTCGTCTCCGACTCTTTTCGACCCTGTGGACTGTAGCCAGCCAGGCACTTCTGTCCGTGAGATTCTCCAGGTAAGAATACTGAAGTGGGTTGCCATTCCCTCCTCTAGGGGATCTTCTCAAACCAAGGATCGAACCCGTGTCTCTTATGTCTCCTGTATTAGCAGGCAAATTCTTTACCACTCTTGCCAGCTGGGAATCTCCATTAAAGTAGTTTAAATGCTACTTCATACAAAGCCAAATTAAATATTGCATTTAGTAAACTGCTTAAATAATTTTCGAGATTTTTTGTTGTCAACTTAATTATCCCTATTACTTTAAGTGGTTTATGTTCACAATTTTAGTTCATCCTAGAACAGTATGGATGCCTTGACTTTATTTCTGTTGAATGAAGATACATAAATACTATAAAATCATATAATATTCAACCAAAAATGGAATATAAAAAGAAATAACTACAAGAAGTAAAGATTCCAAAGAAATTTGTTGAGAAAATTATTTTATTTTGAATCATTTTATTTATATAGTACTACTGCCAAGTGGATGGAAATAATGCATTAGGCCAAAATCCGCTTAATGTCAGTTTGACAGGGCTAGTTCCAAAAAAGTGGCAGAATTATATTCTGTCACCTTAAAAACAGAGACTGATATTGACCATAATTAGACTAATTGAACAGTAACTGGATGATGTATAATTCAATTAGTTCATAAGAGAGTTCCAGCTGCTTACTTTGTCTTCCTCTAGAATATGTTGATCTAGAACTTAATTACAATTCCACATCGATTTTATTGTGTTTTCAGTGTGCTTGAAATTACTTTTCAAAATTAAAAAAAAAAAGTATTTTAAGGAGGCAAGCTGAAAGACTAACATGGAAGAAGATTGCAATTCTCTTTCCTGGAAGAGTCTGTGAAAGCTGAAATTCTTTTTTTATCATGTATCGGCATAGCAAATGTGAAGTAAATATTATCTCTCCCTTCCTCCCTCCATCCACCCCTTCATTGCTCCCTCCACCCATCCATCCATTCATCTATCCATCCTCATCCTCACCACCTGTGGATTTAGAGACATAGAATAGGCATCTTTATAAGAAAGATAATCATCATCTTTCCTTCTGATAATCTCAACTTGCCTACAATAGGTGACATTTCTCATGTGTGAAGTTTTTATTCAATATTTTTCAACTAAAAAATCCACATATTAATTCAACAGATATAATTAAATATTTCTAAATGGGTTGGGGTTGAGTTTTCTCTTCAAGAATATGTATTTTTCAAAGCCTAAAGAAAGATTTTCAGTTATAAGGGGCTTATTTAAAGAATATGTGCTCTATGAAATTTGGGATCATTAATTTAAATAACAAATATTTAGTGGATGTACATGATACCCAAGGTATTAGCTTACTGTAGAGCTATAAAGGGGAGTCATGATACACCCATCTCCCAGAGAGCTCTTTTAAATGTCTTGGACTTTAAAGCTGAATAGATTAATGGACATATTTAAAGAAACAAATAAGCCAAGCCCGCTACCTCTGGAGTCTGAATCTGAACTCAATTAAGACATGATGTTCCCTTGGGAAATTCTGAAATACCAGAAATTTGTACTTAGTAGCTTTGAACATAAGTTCAATAATCGTGTGTGTGTGCTAAGTCACTTTACTCATGTCCAACTCTTTGAGACCCTATGGGCCATAGCCTCCCAGTCTCCTCTGTCCATTGGATTTTCCAGGCAAGAACACTGGAGTTGTCATACCCTCTTCCAGTAGATCTTCACAATCCAGCGGTTGAACCCATGTCTGTAATGTATCCTGCATTGATGGGCAGGTTCTTTGCCACTAATGCCACCTAGGAAGCTCACATTCCCTTGGGAAATTCTGAATATACAGCAAAATTGTAGTTAGTAACTTTATATGTAAGTCCAATAATTACTGAGTACCTACTAATGTTATATAAATGAACCAAAGATGGGCTCTGTGTATTAGCCTGTAGGTTATTTATTTTTTTACTTCAGGCTAAGACCCTTTAACTCAAAAGCTCATTAATATCAAACTCAAACTTTTACACATCCAATTAAAAAAAAAAACAAAATAAGTTGTTTAAGATTTTCGAACCACTTAGAGCTGCCTGCTTTGCATTTTGTTGTTCAGTCACTCAGTTGTGACACTCTTTGTGAAACCATGGACTGCAGCATGCCAGGCTTCCCTCTTCTTCACCATCTCATGGAGCTTGCTCAAACTCATGTCCATCAAGTCGGTGATGTCATCCATCCATCTCATCCCCTGTTGTCCTCTTCTTCTCCTGCCTTCAATCTTTACCAGCATCAAGGACTTTTTCAATGACCTGGCTCTTCACATCAGATGCTCAAATTATTGGAGCTTCAGCTTCAGCATCAGTCCCTCCAGTGAATATTCAGGATTGATTTCATTTAGAATTGACTGGTTTGCAGTCCAAGGGACTTTCAAAGGTCTTCTCCAATACCACAGTTCAAAAGCATCAATTCTTCAGTGCTCAGCCTTCTTTATGGTCCAACTCTCACTCTCACATCCATACATAACTACTGGAAAAACCATAGCTTTGACTATATGGACCTTTGTCAGCAAAGTAATGTCTTGCTTTTTAATAGGCTGTTGAGATTTGTCATAGCTTTTCTTCCAAGGAGCAAGCGTCTTTTATTTGTATGGCTGCAGTCACCATCTGCAGTGATTTTGGAGCCCAGGAAACTAAAATATGTAACTCTTTCCCTTGTTTCCCCATTTATTTGCCATGAAGTGATGGGGCCGGATGCCATGATCTTAGTATTTTGAATGCCTGCTTTGCATACCTCAGGAAAATTTTGCCTTACAGAATGTCACCCATTGATAAGATAGAGTCTTATAGTGATAAGGCCCCAAGCTGCTACCATCCTTTGGTGCTCTTTGACCCAGAGATTCCCTGCCCTGCTGCTGACATTTGTCCTCTGAAGCCCCCTTTTCCCCCACCTCTCCTCCCACCTTTCTCTCAGGAAACCTCTTACCCTCCTCCTCTTCTGAATGGTAGCTCCTAGAAGGTCATATGTTGCAAGGGGTTTCCTCTCAAATTCCATCCTATTTAAGTGCCACCCAATAGACCTTGTGTGTGTCATCACTTCTGCTAGTCATATTCTTTCCTTGATCAACCCCAAATCCCCTGAACCCCTGAAACCTATTTGCCAACTATCTGTGTGAGGCCCTAAGATAAAACTGTAATGAGCCACAGTGACTTTGACTCTGAAAGAATGCATAGTCTGGCTGGGGAATCATCTTTATTAATAGTTTCATTGTAATGTACTGATGCCAAAATCTCAGCCTCTGTGCACTGATGCCAAGTTAAATCTTAGAGACAGAGTTTTGGTTAAAGTAGAAGAGAATAGATTCATTGCTTTTCCAGGCAAAGAGGGGACACAGGGGCGTCCTGCCCTCAAAAACAATGTGTTCCAACCCTGGGAGAATTTGGTAAGGAGTTTTATAGAAATATTTCAAAGGCAGGATTGCTAATAAGATTAAAATGTATATAGGACCTGTACTCCTTTAATAACCTCAAGTAATCTCCTGGTGAGCTTCTCTGATTCCTTTATCTGACCTCAAGTGGTCTTCTCTGGAATCAAAAATGCTAACCCAGGTTTTAGTTCTGTAAAAAGCTCAAAGATATTGTTATGTGTATCTCTTGAGGTAGAAACAGGACCCTGCCCCAATACTGCACTATTCAGTTCAGTTCAGTCGCTCAGTCACTCAGTCATGTCCAACTCTTTGTGACTCTAGGGACTGCAGCATGCCAGGCTTCCCTGTACATCACCAACTCCCAGAGCTTGCTCAAACTCATGTCCAGCAAGTCGGTGATGTCATCCATCCATCTTATCCTCTGTTGTCCCCTTCTTCTGCTTTCAATCTTTCCCATCATCAGGGTCTGCACTATCATTTCCTGGTTATTCCTTTCTTGTCTCTGCCTTCCTTTCCTTCTGTGATTAGCAACTGTTTCAATCTGCACTTGGGGACTCAGGAAGGGTCATGGAGGCTGAAGTCTGCTCCCTGCAAAAGTGGAAGGGGGAGACAGAAAGGCTTCCTTGCCCAGGAGCCCCACAGAGTCCTGCTCCATTTCAATACTTTCCCTTAAAGATATGCAGAGATAAAAATGTGGAACTCAGCTCAGCCTGGGTTATGTAAAGAAAATGCTCTTGAAACAGATAAAATCTGAGCTATATCCTAACAGTTAATGAAAATTATACCAGATAAAATGAGAAAATAAAAAAAAATTTTAGATAGGGGGAAAACAGATACAAAAGGATAGCTGTAAGAAACCGCTAGATATATTACCAACATCATTTTCTTCATCGTTGTCATTACCATTGATTGAAAGTCTATATCAGCATTCTATAAAAATTATCTCATTTCTTTCTCATAATAAACAAAGAAAGGTAAAAGTTATTATTCCTGTTTTTAGATATGAGGAAACATGCTTAGAAAGTTAATTAACTTGGCCAAGGTCACAATGATCTGCCACAGTGAGCAGTAGAGATTACACAAGCTCACAGCTGTCTCCACTGAAAATGCATGGTCACTGTTTCCAGGCCTCTTATATCATGGTTCTTACCTATTTTATAGTCATGGCATTATTTGATCATTACTCCAGAAAAATTGTTACCCTGCACATCGATCTTATGTCTTATATTGTCAAGGAAATGGCTGTATCTCTGGTTACAAATTACTACATTACCATAAGGGGAAAGATGGAAGATTATATAGGAAGGATTCATAAAGACTGCAGCTTTGCCCACGTGCAGCTAAGGAAATTCGTCCCTCCTGTAGCATTGTTTAAAAATACTGATCTTGTCCAACTATTCTTTGTTGGTATATGGCAGGAAATAAGATACAGTTGGGAAGGAAAAGACAGGCAGTAGATAGGGATTTGGTACAGAAGGTCCAAATGAAAGTATCAGGGTTTTGTTCATATAAGATGAATTCATATATACAAGGGGACAAACATTTTAACTGTGGCTGATTGAATGGGTTGAAAGAGAGTGGAGAAGGGAAGCTATGTTCATGTCGAGATTTTGAGTTAGGTTCACTAGATGGAATCTGAGGTTGGGAATATGAAGGAAATAATGGAATAGGGAGATTACATGTTTGTTAGTTGGGAATGGTCTAGCTCACAGAAGAGCATGTGAAGTAATTTGGACGAAAAAATCGAAGTTCAGCAGATACTGCTGCTGCTGCTAAGTCGCTTCAGTCGTGTCTGACTCTGTGCGACCCCATAGATGGCAACCCACCAGGCTCCACCGTCCCTGGGAGTCTCCAGGCAAGAACACTGGAGTGGGTTGCCATTTCCTTCTCCAATGCATGAAAGTGAAAAGTGAAAGTGAAGTCTCTCAGTCCTGTCTGACTCTTCGCGATCCCATGGACTGCAGCCTACCAGGCTCCTCTGTCCATGGGATTTTCCAGGCAAGAGTACTGGAGTGGGGTGCCATACAACCATTGTAAATCACTCAGTGAGTGTTGTTTATTTTTGGCTTCTCCTTTCACATTCCAAAGTATCCCCACTGGACAATAAACTATATTAACTTTTTACAAATCAATGAAACCTGGAGAAGCCTCACTTTTAACTAGTGATTGTAGGAAGAGGAAACCATGAAGTAGTCAAGAAAAACTTTCAGAGAAGTAGGAACAAAACTCTACTTAAATAATTCTCCATAGCCAAGGAAAGTTGGTGCCAGGAAAAGTTTCCTTAAAGAGAATCTACTTAAAGTAGAGATGAGTATGTCACATAAATTCTGAAAAAAGTTTTTGTTGGAATGTTACCTGAAAACAGAAGGTAAGATTATGAAAAGGTTTATTTTCTTTTACGTTATATTTTATCTTATATTGATTCTACTTGTCTTTTATTTTATTAATGTATATGAATGGTTGTTTCATATTATGTTTCTTAATTTTATATTTTATTTTATGAAATGTTGGTGGGAATGGCAACTAAAAGCTGATACCTAAAATAAGCAAGATTTGAGTTATATTTATCTTTTCCTAGAACATTTTTTGTGAAAAAATTTTCTCATGGTGTGAAACAATATTCCTCACTTTTGATTTTCAAGCAAATGATACAGAATATCATATTTTCAAAAAATATTCAAGGACTTCTTGAGATTTCCCAAGAACTTCTCTGAATCTTTTTATATTTAAGTCATTTTCTTTTGAAATGATAGTTATGTCATCATCCCTGACAATGATTACATGTTTAATTATTAACTGCTCTACTCATGTTAAAGTACTGTTTATAAATGCTTTGAGGTTTAAAGAAATTCTCCAATATCACTTTTGCTAACTTCATGAAATTGTATATTTTTGGCAAGACTTGCACCTTCACCTTAACATTTCATTGTACTGTGTTTAGTTTGGATAGAAGATTTGGCAGAAATATAAGCCAGGATTAAGCAATAGGAATGTTTTCGTGGAGATTAATTTTATATAATTAGAGAGTAAACATCTTATCTTGTAGCATGCTCATTTCACAACTCCATGACTATGGAGATTTTTTTTTTAATTGTTTCAGGCAATTGATATTGCTGACAGGACTATGACTCTTGATTTTATATTATACTTTTGCTGGAGAGTGTTATTCACTTTCTTTGCTCCAAACTTGTGTTCTTCCTCCAAAATATATGTTTCTTATTAGTATATTACACTTGTGTTATTAACTCCACCATCACAGTTTTATGACTCTAAGGACTCTAAATTAATAATCTGAATTCTATTGATCACATGGGTGATAAACTCTTCTGGCCTACATTTCTTTTGGTGGGAAATATATTATCATCTGATACATACAATTTCAGTGTTTAAGTAGAACCTACTGCACAGCCGGGCTGTGCCTATTACCTCTACTCTAGGACATGATTTCTCCTGGTTCTGTTCTTCACTTACTTCATATCCTGTGCTTGATGGGAGTTTGTGAAATGCTGCTCCGACACTATTCAGTTAGCGTTTGTCTTTATACTGGTGCCCTTGCTTACTGCATATGTCACTTACAGCAGCAGTTTAAGGGGCTCTGCAGGGCAGAGAAACCATGCATTCAGGAGGCCTGTGTGCAATTGATAACAGACCAGTTACATGCCTAATGAAGGTATTCAGAAGACAAGTGTGTAGGTTAGCTTCTCCACATTCTGATACCATGAGCTAATGGGAACAGATTTAGGGGGCCAAAATCCCATGGTTGGAGGAGCCTGGTAGACTGCAGTCCATGGGGTCGCTAAGTCAGACACGACTGAGCGACTTCATCTTCACTTTTCACTTTCATGCATTGGAGAAGGAAATGACAACCCACTCCAGTGTTCTTGCCTGGAGAATCCCAGGGACGGGGGAGCCTGGTGGGCTGCCGCCTGTGGGGTTGCGCAGAGTCGGACACGACTGAAGTGACTTAGCAGCAGGAGCAGCAGTGTGCTAATGGGCTTCCCAGCTGGCTCAGTGGGTAAAGAATCTGCCAGCAATGCAGGAGATGCCAGAGAAATGGGTTTGATTCCTGGGTTGGGAAGATCCCCTGGAAGAGGGTACGCAATCCACTCCAGTCTTCTTGCCTGGAGAATCCCATGGACAGAGGAGCCTCGTGTGCTATAGTCTATAAGTCACAAAGAGTAGGGCATGACTGAAGCAACTGAGCACGGCACAAATAGTCTTGCTAGTGTACAAGTTTACATGTCTTGCTGCTGCAGAAGTAAGGAAAAGGGGAACACTCTGATCAGGAACAGTTAGCTGAGTGGGAGCTTTCACTTCAATCTGCCCCTTGCCATAGAAACAGAAAACATACACATCTGTATCTGGAAATACATGTCTGCAGTAGCTTTCAATTTTGTGTCTGAGCATCAGCATGCTTTCTAGGACCTAATTGTAAGGGCAGCAGTGAGGATTATAATGAAGGGGAGAGTTGGCTGTTCATCCTTTAGAATCAGGATTGAAAACAAGCTTCCTGTGGTTTTGAAAGAAGGATTTGCTTTGTGTTTCCCTGTGCTTTTAAATACATGCAGTTGATTTTTCTTCTTCTTCTCCAATAACCAGCATGTGAGCTTTAAGATAAATGCTGTGGTTGGAAAGTATACCTCTGTGTCTAATGTTTTTCACTCCAGGGGCGCCTTCATTTCCTCCCTGTTTTATTCTCCATTCACTCAAAGGTGGACTGTTTGAATCTCAGAAATGATTATCATGTTCATAACAAATGTATGCACAATGAATTATAAAACGTTATAGAGAAAAATGGAAGGACATGTCATAGCTGTGAAGTCAAAAAATTTTGCCTTCCCTTGAGGTCCATCACATTCCTTTATTCAGTTCCTTATTCCTTGATTGAATAATTATTTGTTGAGTACAAACTGAATGCCAGGCAGAACATTCATCCTGGTCCATAAAATATCTTCAAGTGCTCGGCAGTCTCAAGAGAAAAAGTGGCATCAATTAAATAAAGTATGTAAATAAATATTTACATTTTTAAATATAATATACTTGTTATTTATAAATTTATTTTCAAACAAATATGTAAATACAGTAAAGAAGGGGACATACAGGGAATGGAGGACAGCTGATGGATCTGTGTTGGCAAGATCAAGAAATCTTCCCAGAAATAGTGACCTCTGGGCTGAAGTGAAATGTATAATTAGTGTTTAACTAGGTGAAAGTTGAGGAAAGTTAGAATAAGCTCCTCGAAAACAAGGAGTTTATTTATTCTCTGTGTTTTTTAATATCTTTGCAATTCTTCAGTTTAGGGTCAGTTGAAGTTACATAAAATCCAGAAGCAGAAAAATAATTTACAATCTATGAAATATTTAAATGCTAAAATTATTTAACTGTTTTCTCAATATGTATTTAATGAGAATGAGTATAGGTACAAGTTAGATTCTGTTTCAAATAGCTATTCATTCAGGGTATTGGTAGTGGTCTATTTTTAGGAATTGTATTTTGTCATTTATGAAAAAAAGACTATTATGGGAAACTGAGTTCAGAGATGTGCTGTTCCCAATTTATTATGATGATATTTTAGCTTCAGTTATAGATTTTACCCTGGGTAGCTGCCCCCTGGCCTGCCACTTAATCCAGTTCTATTTAGCATAATATAGACTTGCCAAATGTTTTCTGAATTGGTTTGAGACATGCAGAAATCCCTAGGAGGAAGTAGTGTGATAATACTGCTAATAGTGTTTTAGGAAGCCTCTTTGTATTTCTCAAAGAAATTCTGGACTTTCAAATTAAAAAACAAATGCAAATACTCTTAGAGGCTGGCAAATCACAGCTGATGGACCAAATTCAGCCTGCCACATGTGTTATGGTTTGGTTTGTTTTTTGTTTCTTTTTTTTCCCTCTATGGGTGTATGGCAGTGGCACCCCACTCCAGTATCCTTGCCTGGAAAATCCCATGGACAGAGGAGCCTGGCAGGCTGCAGTCCATTGGGTCATGAAGAGTCACACACCACTGAGTGACTTCGCTTTCACTTTTTATTTTCATGCATTGGAGAAGGAAATGGCAACCCACTCCAGTGTCCCTGCCTGGAGAATCCCAGGGACTGGGGAGCCTGGTGGGCTGCCGTCTATGGGGTCGCACAGAGTCGGACACGACTGAAGCGACTTAGCAGCAGCAGCAGCATGGGTGTATGAACTAGTAATGATATTTATAGTTTTAAGGGTTGAAAAAAATCAAAAGAGGGATAATATTTTGCTACCCATAAAATTAAATTCAAATTTCATTCCATAAATGAAGTTTTATTAGGACACAGCCATCCCATCTGTCATGTCACATCTTTGGCTATTTTCGTACTACAATGGCACAAGTGACTATCTGGGGCAGAGCCCATAAAGACTAAAGTTGTTGTGTGTTTTGTTTTTTTTTTTTTTTAGCACTATGAAGTAGCAATAAAGAAGGCAAGAAATGTCCCTTGCCTTAGTGCCTTTTAGTTTCTATTGAGAGAGACACATATTATGGCATAGAAATTGCTGAAGGATAAGACCCCTGAAGGAGGAACAGAGGCAGCTGTGAGAAAAGGAGGGACATTCCAGACAGAAAGCACAACAAAAGCAAAAGTTCTGGCTTTTGCTTGGAGGCTGGCATGAGCTTGATGATTTCTGGAGAAAGAAAAAAAGCCCAAGGTACAAAACTTTAGAATGAAAAGGAAAACAGTGTAAGGTGTTCAAGAAGTTGGGGTGATGTACCAAGTGTAATCTACTGAGACTTTCCCTCCAGAGACATTGATTCAATCAGTCTAATGTGTGAGTTCAAGTTTTATGTATTTTAAATATCTCCAGATGATTCTGTTGGCTGCCAATGTTGCAAACCACAGATCTGTGCTCTCATAGACTGGGAATTTGCATCTTAGTCTAAACATAATGAGACACCACTGGGGAACTCTTAGCAGCAGGTAAGATGACCATATTTATATTTTGAATACAGTATTGTAAAGCAAAACAAACTAAAAAATAAAAATTAATCAAAAAAAAAATAAAGTTCCCTTCGGCTGTTGAGGGGAGAATGGATTTTAGGAGGAAAGATGGAGGCAGTAATCTGGAGGAGGCTGATGTTGGAGTTATCCATACAAGAGCTAAGAGTTACTTGTATTGTGGTTGCAGTGATATTGGTGAGAAGTAGACAGAGTCAGGCCACATCACAGAGGTAGAATCATAAGGACTCACTGATGGATTGGAAGCTGGTAGTAAAACTCTTAAGAGTCCCTTGGACAGCAAGGAGATCAGTCAATCCTAAAGGAAATCAACCCAGAATATTCACTAGAAGGACTGATGCTGAAAGTAAGCTCCAGTACTTTGGCCACCTGATGCAAGGAGCCGATTCATTGGAAAAGACCCTGATGCTGGGAAAGATTGAAGGCAGGAGGAGAAGGAGACGACAGAGGATGAGATGGTTGGATGGCATCAAGGCATCACTTACTCAGTGGACATGAGTTTGAGCAAACTCCTGGAGATAGTGAAGGATAGGGAAGACTGGCATGCTGCAGTCTGTGGGGTCACAAAGAGTAGGACACGACTTAGCAACTGAACAACAACAAAAGTAAGGGAAAGAGAAGAAATCAAAGCAACTGACTAGCAGGGAGGGTCGTGGCGCCATTTATAAAGATGGAAAGAGTAAAGAGGGAGCAAATTTGAATTTGGAAGATAAAAATCAGCATTTTTATTCTGGAAAATGTAAGTTGTAGCTATGTACTAGATGATATTTACTCAACAACTAAACCCAAATGTAGGGAGGGCTTACTATAGGTCACTCATCATTCTGGGCACTGGGGATTATATCAGTTGTGAAGTGAAATGAAAGTCATTCAGTTGTGTCTGACTCTTTGAGACCTCTTGGACTATGCAGTCCATGGAATTCTCCAGGCCATAATACTGGAGTGGGTAGCCTTTCCCTTGTCCAGGGGATCTTCCCAACCCAGGAGTCAAACCCAGGTCTCCTACATTGCAAGCAGATTATTTATAACTGAGCCCCAAGGGAAGCCCAAGAATACTGGAGTGGGTAGCCTATCCCTTCTCCAGCAGATCTTCCTGACCCAGGAATCAAACCAGGGTCTCCTGTGTTGCAGGTAGATTCTCTACCAACTGAGCTATGAAGGAAGTCCAGGGATTGTATCAGTTAAATACAGATAAAACACTCTGACTTTGTGGGATGTCAAATGGGTGCCAGTGTATTGAGTGTGAGCTCAGAGAAGAGAGGCTCTGCAGATATGTGTAGACTTCCACGTTTTCTGATTCACAGATTGCTTTGAATCTATTTTGTGATGTCAAACTATATGAATGTTTTCAGAAATGATGTGTGCCATTCAACAAAAGACAACACAACTGTAGACTGTTTCTGGAGAAACAAGCTGAGATAAATCTCCTAGGGGTGCTACTCCCTTTGTGCCTGCCAGTAGTGGGAGCCACGTTGAACAAACCCACATTTATGTGAGACAAAGCCCAAGTATGTATTCATGCTCAGTTCTTGTCACAGAAACTGAGGACATTTTTTTTTCTGTTAGAATGAATTCTGAGCTGACAGAGAAACAAAGATCCTGCTGCCTCAACACCAGGATGAAAAAGTCAGTTCAGTTCAGTTCAGTCGCTCAGTTGTGTCCAACTCTTCGCAACCCCATGAATCGCAGCACGCCAGGCCTCCCTGTCCATCACCAACTCCCGGAGTTCACCCAGACTCACGTCCACTGAGTCTGTGATGCCATCCAGCCATCTCATCCTTGGTCGTCCCCTTCTCCTCCTGCCCCCAATCCCTCCCAGCATCAGGGTCTTTTCCAATGAGTCAACTCTTCGCATGACGTGGCCAAAGTACTGGAGCTTCAGTTTTAGCATCATTCCTTCCAAAGAAATCCCAGGGTTGATCTCCTTCAGAATGGACTGGTTGGATCTTCTTGCAGTCCAAGGGACTCTCAAGAGTCTTCTCCAGCACCACAGTTCAAAAGCATCAATTCTTCGGCGCTCAGCCTTCTTCACAGTCCAACTCTCACATCCATACATGACCACAGGAAAAACCATAGCCTTGACTAGACGGACCTTAGTCGGCAAAGTAATATCTCTGCTTTTGAATATACTATCTAGGTTGGTCATAACTTTTCTTCCAAGGAGTAAGCGTCTTTTAATTTCATGGCTGCAGTCACCATCTGCAGTGATTTTGGAGCCCCCCAAAATAAAGTCTGCCACTGTTTCCACTGTTTCCCCATCTATTTCCTATGAAGTGATGGGGCCCGATGACATGATCTTCATTTTCTGAATGTTGAGCTTTAAGCCAACTTTTTTGCTCTCCTCTTTCACTTTCAACAAGAGGCTTTTTAGCTCCTCTTCACTTTCTGCCATAGGGTGGTGTCATCTGCATATCTGAAGTTATTGATATTTCTCAAGTGCAGCAATAAATGGATTTAAAGGCATCTAAGTTTATCTGTTACTGCTGAGACGTCAACTTCAAGCCAGCCGGGGCAGCAGGGCCTGAAAGAACCCACCCATGCCTGAGCATGCATAATAATGGATATAATAATACTCTGCATTTATATAGCACTTTTACTCTTGGATCTTCACAATAACCCAGAAAGGTGGGCTGAGCAGGCGTTATTATCTTCATGTTACAAAAATAGCTCCCAGAAATGGAAGGGTAAGGAGCGGGGTGAAAGTATGTAGATATAACAACATGAAACCAATGAGGCTTGAAAATAAGATAGGAAATGAGTGTGTTTAGAGAAGAAGGTTGCAGGAAATATCTACGGTTTGTTTTTAGTTAATCCCTGCTACTCAGTTTATTTATTTTCAAGTTCATTATATCAAATATATGATCTTTGACTCACGATGACTTAAAATATGTTTGCTTACCATAGGAGGTCTCAAGTTCAAAGGCCTGGAAAGGCTGAGCAGACCACCTGCGAGAATGAGAGCTAGACTGTGCAGTGTACCAGTGATAAAGGGCAATGATGACTCTAGTCCGTGGGGTGCTTTGCGGGAATCTAGATCCAGGTGGGAAATGTTAGAATTTTTTGAGAGAAGCTGAAAAACAATTCTGATCTATTATAGAGAATCTCTGTAGTATTTGTAACTAATTTTTTAAATCCAAACACCTTCCCCACCCAAAAAAAAAAACAAATTCCTTGGAAATAGATTTGACACATATGCTGCCATTTCTCAACCACTGACCTGTGACCTCAGAAATTTCTATGTATCAAGTATGTATGAAAGTCCCTGTAATCGGTTCCCAGAGAGAATCTTGCCTTGAAGACTTGCTTCCACTATCAATAGTGAACGTCTTTATTTATTTTTTTTTATTTTTATTTTTACTTTATTTTACTTTACAATACTGTATTGGTTTTGCCATACATTGACATGAATCCGCTCGAGTGTACATGAGTTCCCAATCCTGAACTCCTCTCCCACCTCCCATTGAAGTTAGGTCTGGAAGGATCTTGAGCATTTTCAAGACTATGAATAAAGCTTATCAAAGCTCTTTACATGACACTCTATTAAATACAACTCATAGTCTTTAACACCAAAAATTAGGTAAACCAATGTCTATAGGAGACATGGTGGTGGCTAAGTCATGTCCGACTCTTGTGACCCCACAGACTGTAGCCTGCCAGGCTCCTGTGTCCATGATGTTCTCCACACAAGAATACTGGAGTGGGTTGCCATTTCCTTCTCCAGGGAATATTCCCAACCCATGGGTCGAACCCAGGTCTCCCACACTGTAGGCAGATTCTTTACTGACTGAGCTACAAGGAAAGCCCACAGGAGACACAGACTGTTTAAATAAATATGTATTTGTGTCAGCAGAGTGACTATACCATCCATGTGTCAGTAGGTTTTGCTTCAATTTTGCTAAGTTTTAAGGTTCAAGTAATCAAATAGTATAAGTTAGTGGAAAATAGTACTAATATTTATTATAAAAAGGGCACATCTGATCTGATTTAGCCACTGAACTAAATTTAATACATAATAAAGGCAAAAAGTTTGCAGTGTTCTCTCAATATGGGAATTCAACATAGGACAAGAAGTATGGATTTTGAGTTATCAATAATCCAAAAATATATACCTGTAAGTGAAGAATCAGCCATCAACATTATCTAGAAGTGAAATCTTAGCACAGCAACTCTATTTTACAAATAGAGAAACTGAGGCACAAAAAAAGCAGGATGTGCCTTTCTCAAATTGACAGCTAACTAATGAAATTAATGGTTCAACTGGAGTTTTTGTTATTTTGTCTCAGTCTCTTGGCAAACATAAAAATAAGCTCTGGGTCCAAAGTCTACACACATACTTTTGTACATACATGCATACAATCCTGTACACTCATGTGCGTGTGCACACACATACACATAAACACCTTGGGCAAATAAATTTTAAAAATCTTAGCGTAGCTTAGGAAAATCACTTTTTCTTTCCCTCTCATCTTTGTTTTCTTCAATGCTTCCTTCGTATTAGCCTTTATTTTCTCTCTCCCTATCTAGGTACTTAAAGATAGAAAATGAGGGGGCGGTCCTAAGGTGGCGGAGGAGTAGGACGGGGAGACCACTTTCTCCCTCACAAATTCATCAAAAGAACATTTCAACGCTGAGTAAATTCCACAAAACAACTTCTGAATGCTGGCAGAGGACATCAGGCACCCAGAAAAGCAGATCATTGTCTTCAAAATCAGGTAGGAGAAAATATAAAAGATGAAAAAGGAGACAAAGGAGGTAGGGAGGGAGCTCTGTCCTGGGAAGGGAATCTTAGAGGAAACACAGAGGGCAACATATCAGGAAGGAAAAATAAATAAATAATTAAAACCCACAGATTATGAGCCCAACAGTAACTCCCCCAGTGGAGAAGCAGCGCAGAAGCCTGCATCCACCACTAGCAAGTGGGGGCTGGGCAGGGAGGCGCAGGAGGTGCGGGCTGCAGTGCTTTGTAAGATTCGGACCAGAACGCCCCGCACATAACCAGAGCGAACTAACTTGGGCTAGCAAACCAGACTGTGGGATAGCTACCACACAAAAAGCTCGAACATAAGACACTGCCAGGACTGCAGCCAGAGCCGTAAGGGCTGGAAGGGGGCAATGGCAGCCCAAGAGAAACATTACCTACCAAAATGCAAGCAGGCTTCTTTGCTAACTAAGACTTCTGGGGGTTCCGGACAGTCATCAGCCGCCAGAGAAGGGACGCCAGTGATACACCCAGAAACTGAGCAGCAGAGATGGGAAAGGCGACCAGTCACAGCGACTGCGCTCACCTCACCGAACACCTGAGCTACTCAGACTTAGGAAGGGCACAAAGCGCAGGCCTAACCGAATCTATGCCTCTGGGCTACCTGAGCGCCAAGCTTGAGCAGCTTAGACCGGGGAGGTGCATGCAGCCTAGGGCCGGCCTTAGACGGTTCCCGGCCGAGCAACGTAGAGCCTGAGTGTGTGCACCGCGAGCAGGGGCAGGCCCAGCAGGGCTGAGACATGGCAAGCACATGCCAGAGATACTTGTTTGCAGCATCCCTCCCTCCCCACAGCGCGACTGAACAAGCGAGCCTAAAAAACAAAAAAAGTGTCCACCACCGCCCCCCCGTGACAGGGCGGAAGTCAGACAACGAAGAGACCAGCAAACAGAAGAAGTTAAAGAGGGAACCGCCTTGGAAGTGACCCCACACTGCCCACACCACCAGAGAAAGGGCCAGAAATATCTTTACTATTTTTCCAATCATTCTTTTTTTGTTGTTGCTGTTGTTATTGATATTGTTGTGTGATTGTTTTTGCTTTTCTTTTTCCTCTTTTTTTTTTGTTGATATTGTTGTGTGATTGATTTTACTTTTCTTTTTCCTCTTTCTTTTAAACCTTTTTAAATTTTTAAGTCCTCTATTTCGGAGAAGGCAATGGCACCCCACTCCAGTACTCTTGCCTGGAAAATCCCATGGACGGAGGAGCCTGCTAGGCTGCAGTCCATGGGGTCGCTAAGAGTCAGACACGACTGAGCAACTTCACTTTTACTTCTCACTTTCATGCATTGGAGAAGGAAATGGCAACCCACTCCAGTGTTCTTGCCTGGAGAATCCCAGGGACGGGGGAGCCTGGTGGGCTACCGTCAATGGGGTCGCACAGAGTCGGACATGACTGAAGCGACTTAGCAGCAGCAGCAGCAGCTATTTCTCCTTTAATTTTTATTTTTATAACCTACTATTACCTTTCAAAAAAAAAAGACCCTATTTTTAAAGCAAACACCGTGGATACTCTTTTTGTGGTGGTGGTTGTCGTTTTTTAATAATTCTTGTGGCTTTTTTTTTTCTTTCTTCTCCTTCTTCTTTTCTTTAATATTGTATTTTTGAAAACCTAACCTCTTCTCTAGATTTTTAATCTTTGCTTTCTGGTATTTGTTGTCAATTTTGTACATTTAAAAACTCAATCTTCAGTACCCAATTTTACCTGAGAGCGAGATTACTGGCTNGTGGTACATATACACAATGGAGTATTACTCAGCTATTAAAAAGAATACATTTGAATCAGTTCTAATGAGGTGGATGACGCTGGAGCCGATTATACAGAGTGAAGTTGATTTTTTTTAATGTTTAATTGTATAAGCTGTTTGACTATGTTGGGTATTAATCCTTATCACTCATAATATTTACAAATATTTTCTCCCATTCAGTAGGCTGTTATTTTCATTTTGTTAGTGGTTTTCTTGGCAGTGCAAAAGTTTTAAAATTTCATTAGGTCTCATTTTTTTGTGTGTTTTTTGTTTGTTTGTTTTAAATGTAAATTTATTTATTTTAATTTGAGGCTAATTACTTTACAATATTGTATTGGTTGTGCCATACATCAATTTTATTTTTGCTTTCATTTCCTTTATGTTAGGAAATTGAACTCAAAAATACTTCTGTGATTTATGTCAAAGATTTTTCTGCATATATTTTCCTCTAGCAGTTTTACAGCTTATGATCTTACATTAAGCTTTTAATCTATTTTGAATTTACTTTTGTTCAGCTGAGTTCAGTCGTTCAGTCATGTCTAACTCTTTGTGACCCAACGAATCGCAGGAAACCAGACCTCCCTGTCCATCACCAACTCCCAGAGTTCACTCAGACTCACATCCATCGAGTCAGTGACGCCATCCAGCCATCTCATCCTCGGTCATCCCCTTCTCCTCCTGCCCCCAATCACTCCCAGCATCAGGGTCTTTTCCAATGAGTCAACTCTTCGCATGAGGTGGCCCACGTACCGGAGTTTCAGCTTTAGCATCTTTCCTTCCAAAGAAATCCCAGGGCTGATCTCCTTCAGAATGGACTGGTTGGATCTCCTTGCAGTCCAAGGGACTCTCAAGAGTCTTCTCCAGCACCACAGTTCAAAAGCATCAATTCTTCGGCACTCCGCTTTCTTCAAAGTCCAACTCTCACATCCATACATGACCACAGGAAAAACCATAGCCTTGACTAGACGATACTTAGTCAGCAAAATAATGTCTCTGCTTTTGATATACTATCTAGATTGCTCATAACTTTTCTTCCAAGGAGTAAATGTCTTTCAATTTCATGGCTGCAGTCACCATCTGCAGTGATTTTGGAGCCCAACAAAATAAAATTCTGACACTGTTTCCACTGTTTCCCCATCTATTTCCCATGAAGTGATGGGGCCAGATGCCATGATCTTCGTTTTCTGAATGTTGAGCTTTAAGCCAACTTTTTCACTCTCCACTTTCACTTTCATCAAGAGGCTTTTTAGTTCCTCTTCACTTTTTTCCATAAGGGTGGTGTCATCTGCATATCTGAGGTTATTGATATTTCTCCTGGCAATCATGATTCCAGCTTGTGTTTCTTCCAGTCCAGTGTTTCTCATGATGTACTCTGCATATAAATTAAATAAGCAGGGTGATAATATACAGCCTTGATGTACTCCTTTTCCTATTTGAAACCAGTCTGATGTTCCATGTCCAGTTTTAATTGTTGCTTCCTGACCTGCATACATATTTCTCAAGATGCAGGTCAGGTGGCCTGGTATTCCCATCTGTTTCAGAATTTTATTTTTGTATATGGTGTTAAAAAATGTTCGAACTTCATTCTTTTACATGTGACTGTCCTGTTTTCCCAACACCATTTATTTAAAAGACTATCTTTTTTACATCGTTATTCTTTTTTTTTCATAGCTTATTCAATTATAAGTGCATGGATTTTTTTCTGAGCTCTCTATCCTATTCCATCATCTATGCATCTATTTTTGTGTCAGTATCATAGTGTTTTGATTATTGTAGCTTTTTGTTATAGCCTGACATCAGGGATCTTGATTTCTCCAACTCAGTTCTTGTTCCTCAAGATTATTTTGTATATTCATTACCTTTTCTGTTTCCATCAGTTCAGTTCAGTTCAGTTGCTCAGTCGTGTCCTACTCTTTGCAATCTGTTGAATCACAGCACGCCAGGCCTCCCTGTCCATCACCAACTCCCGAAGTTCACCCAGACCCACGCACATGGAGTCAGTGACGCCATCCAGCCATCTCACCTTGGTTGTCCCCTTCTCTTCCTGTCCCCAATCCCTCCCAGCATCAGAGTCTTTTCCAGTGAGTCAACTCTTTGCATGAGGTGGCCAAAGTACTGGAGCTTCAGCTTCAGCATCATTCCTTCCAAAGAAATCCCAGGGCTGATCTCCTTCAGAATGGACTGGTTTGATCTCTTTGCAGTTGAAGGGACTCTCAAGAGTCTTCTCCAACACCACAGTTCAAAAGCATCAATTCTTTGGCGATCAGCCTTCTTTACAGTCCAACTCTCACATCCATACATGACTACTGGAAAATCCATAGCCTTCACTAGATGGACCTTAGTTGGCAAAGTAATATCTCTGCTTTTGAATATGCTATCTAGGTTGGTCTGTTTCTATACACACATTTTATTTTTTCTATTTTTTTTTGTCTGTAAAAGTGCCATTAATGTTTTGATAGAGATGGCATTGAATCTGTAGTTTGCCTTGAATCTGTGGATTGCCATGTTAACAATATAGATTTTTCTAATCAAATAATATGGCATATATTTCTATCTGTTTTTGTCATCTTCAATTTCTTACATCAGTGTTTTTTAGTTTTCCAAATACAGTTCTTTTGCCTCAAGTTCGTTTATTCCTAGATATTTATTCTTTTGATGCAATGATAGATGAAGTTGTTTTCTTAATTTTTCTTTCTATAGTGTGTTGTTAGTGTACAGAAATGCAATGAATTTTTGTACATTATCTTTGTGTTCTGAAACTTTATCAAATTAATTGATGGGCTCTAATGGTTTTCTGGTGGAATCTTTGTGATTTCTTATGTGTAATATCAGGAATGCAAGAGCTTTTCAATATCCACAAGTCAATCAATGTGATACATCATATTAACAAATTAAAGAATAAAAATTATATGATCATCCCTAGATGCAGTGAATGCTTTTGATAAAATTCAGCATTGATTTATGATAAAAACTCTCAAGAAAGCAAGGATAAAGGGAACATACTTCAATATAGTAAAGGTTATATATGAGAAACCCACAACTAACAAATACTCAATAGTGAAAAGTAAGAGAAATCCCTCTGAAATTAGAATCAAGGCAAGAATGTCCACTCTCACCACTTTTATTCAACATATTTTTGGAATTCTTAGCCACAGCAACCAGACAGGAAAGAAAAAAAAATCCATATTGTAAAAGAAGAATTAAACCATCACTATTTGCAGTTTGTTTTGTTTTGTTTTTAGTTTCCTATCACTGCTATAATAATTGCCTCAAACTTCATTTGTGATTTGTGAAAGTGACTCAGTCTTGTCCAACTCTTTGCGACCCCATGAACTATAGAGTCCATGGAATTCTCCAGGCCAGGATACTGGAGTGGATAGCTTTTTCCTACTCCAGGGGATCTACCCAACCCAGGGATCAAACCCAGGTCTCCCGGATTGCAGGTGGATTCTTTACCAGCTGAGCCACAAGAGAATCCCAAACAGGGTCTAATAATTGCCTCAAACTTAGGGTCTTATAACTGCACAAATGTATTATCTTACAATCTTGAAGGTTAGGAATTCTAAAATCAATATATTGGCAGAGTTGCATTTTTTCTGGATGTTTCAGATTAAAATCTATGCTCCTTGACTTTTCAGGTATGTAGAGGCTTTCTGTATTCCATGGCTGAAATATACTTTCCTCTTATCATTCCAATCTCATGTTTCTATTGTCACATTTCCTACCACTATCTAGATTGCTCCTCACCTTCTCTTGTAAGATCACTTGTGTACATTTGGTCCATCTGGATTACCCAGGTTAGGATTCCCATCTCAAATTCCTTAATCATATCTGTAAAATCCCCTTTACCATAGGTTCCAATAACTTCTTTTGGTGGTCTTTAATCAATCGACCACGTTCCTGAGTCAAGGCTATGCCCTTTGGTAGGTGCTGCTGCTGTGAGGTCTACTGTCTGGATAAACCAAAAATAAGGCAGCCAATATATATTGCCTGCTTTGTTCCAAGTTGCAAATCACCAACTACTTAGTAACAGATGAGGTTAGCGTAGGAAGAATGACTGCTAGTCCTGGAGTAGGGCTTAGTTGAATGCTGACTAGTCAAGTGAACAAGCCTAAGAGTTGTAAGGATGTAGTTAAGGAAGTAATAATGTTGACAGAAAAGCATTTCCCAGCCCAGGAAGACAGAAAAGACAAATGCACATATAATTGATTGCAGTGTTGAAAGAAGTTAATTTCTCCCCAACAACTCCATTTCTTTGTATATATTCAAGGAAATTGAAATAGGCTATCAAAGAGCTACATGCACTTAAATGTTCCTGCAGCACTATTAACAATCACCAAGATATGGAAACAATTTAAGCGCTCATCCACAGATGAATGGATAATGAGCATAATGAATATCATTTAGCCACAAGAAAGAAGGACATGCTGTTATCTGTGACAACTTAGTTGGATTTTGAGCATATTATGATAAGTCAGATAGGGCAGAGAAACACATGTAGTGTATGTCACTTATATGCAGATTCTAAAAATAAAAAAAGGCATAAAAACAGAGAGTAAAATAGTTGTTACCAGGAAATGAGGGATGGTAGGATAAGACAGATGCTGTTTAATGGTATAAATGTAAAGTGAATAGAAACAAGCACTAGATATAATGCACTGTATAGTGAATATACACAACAGTATTGTTTTATAATCATAAAACCTGCTAAGACACTAGAATTTAATTATCCCAAAAACAAAAAAGAAAGGATAATGATGCAATCAATAAAGGTGCTAAATATTGCTACAATGGCAATTATATTGCAATATGTAAATTAGCATGTATCAAGTTAACATGTTGTACACCTGAAATTTACACAGTTATATGTCAAATATGTTTCAATAATCTTTTTAAATGAAACACATTTTTAATACCTAATAGTAAGAGATGTGAAGTAGATAAGAACAAATAATTGTTTCTACATAGATATTGCTTTTCTCTGCATGGAACCACTTCAGAGTGCATTGGCTGTTCCCTTATCAGAAGACTGGCTAAGAAAACAGCAAAAATAGTTTGTGACATTCTAACTATGCTGGAAGCTGAATGACAAAGGAACTGTTGCCTACTGTTCTCACTCAAGGCTGACTGGTGTAAGATTGACTTTGTTTTTCTGAATGTGTGAACAGCCAAACAGCCATTAGCTTTTGTCTACTCAATTGGTCTAGACCCTCTCTCTGTACTTGTTATTTTTCTTTCTGTAACATTGTCTTACCTATGAGTGGCAGGTAAGCTTAGTAACTATAATTAAATTATAATCCTGCCCCTTACAAGGAGCTTGAAACAACATTATTTTAGAGTGGAATGGACACATTTTATGACCTCATGTCTTCACTCAGTGTTAAAGTGAGCTGGTGTTGATATGGAATTGTATTTGTGACTACATCAATTATAACAGACACTGATAGGTATACCTGGAAAATGTCTCTATTTTTGCAAATGCATGCTTAGGTTCAGTGCTTCAGATAAGTTAAATTAATTGCAAAGTTTTAAACATCAGGCTTACAATAGAATCAAAACAGGAATTTTCAACTACTTGGTAATAGATGGAAAATAGGATAAGAAACAGACAACTAATGACTGAAGTATGGCCTAGAGGTGAAAGTTGAGAACAATATTCAGTGATCCTGTGGTGAGATGTGAGCAAAATAGGATGCTCCTGAACCTGAAAATTGTTGGATGGTAGCCTTTCTTGAGTTTGTCACCTTTGAGAGGGCTTGAATATTTTGGAAATTAAAGAAATTACATATTTAAGTATACATATCAGAAATACCTTCTGGACACCTGGCAAAATTTCTTTATATTGTCTCAGTGCAAAAGAAGAACTGTGAATAATGGGTAGGTATTCAATTTAAATAGACATACAGTATAAGGAACACTTAGAATTATGCAAAAAAGGAAATATATACACAAATGTGAGTTAATTGCCCCTGAAAATGTTTAAGCAAAGACCACAGATAATCATCAGGGATACTATAGATTAATTTAATTTTTAGATAGACATGACTTTTATAGTCTCTTAATTCTCAGACAATGTAGTTCTTAAGATGTACCTTTGATGAAAGTAAACTAAGAATTAACTAGGGCTGCATGTAGAGTCCACTAAATAACTTTCATGTTCCCATGTCCCACAGTTGTTTCTCAGACCTCTTTCTATTTGATATTTCAGTATCAATGGGCACAGTTAATCACTCTCTACTTCCTGAAATGTTGTCTTCATCTGATTTCTGGGAAACTACTCTCTCTTGAATTTCCTCTTACCTTTTTGCTTGTTGCTGCTTGTATTCCCTTTCTGGATCCCTCATCTTTCCAATTTCTAAGCACTGGAGTGCTTTCCCTTGTATCCTTGAACCTAAGTGATCTCATTCAGGATCATGTCATTAAATTTCATCTATATTCTAATGCATCTAGGATTAACATTTCATGCTCAGACTTTTCCTCGATCTTCTGATTCATATATCCAGTTACTGAGCACATCCAGCTGCATATCTTGGGTATCTTCAAAGTAAAGTGCCCGAGGCAGAGTGCTCAGGGCTGGTGCACTGGGATGACCCAGAGGGATGGGATGGGGAGGGAGGTGGGAGGGGTTTTCAGGATGGGGAACACATGTGCACCCATGGCTGATTCATGTCAATGTATGGCAAAACCACTACAGTATTGTAAAGTAATTAGCCTCCAATTAAAATAAATACATTTTTAAAAAACAAAGTGCCTTTACACTTCAACGAATTTACTGAGCACATCCAGCTGCATATCTTGGGTATCTTCAAAGTAAAGTGCCCGAGGCAGAGTGCTCAGGGCTGGTGCACTGGGATGACCCAGAGGGATGGGATGGGGAGGGAGGTGGGAGGGGTTTTCAGGATGGGGAACACATGTGCACCCATGGCTGATTCATGTCAATGTATGGCAAAACCACTACAGTATTGTAAAGTAATTAGCCTCCAATTAAAATAAATACATTTTTAAAAAACAAAGTGCCTTTACACTTCAACGAATATGAACTATGCATATTTTTCCTTGTTTATCACATTAAATGAGGCAAAAAATCTGAATATTGTATACAAAACAAACATAAGAAGACTCAGAATGGTGAACAAAGCAATGTAAATCTGGTAGGAGTCTCAGGATTTGAGAAAACCACATGGTGGAGAGTTCCTTTATTTTATTTTTATTTTTTTGCTTCATATAGCCTACATTAGGAGCTGAAAAAAGCAGTAGTCTGGAAACAGCAACAGGAATAGAATAAAACATGTTTCAGCAAAATCTTGCTCTATTTAGCCAAATAACCAGGAAAGTGTCAGCCTAGCAAAAAAGAAAATATTTAGACAAGTAGTTACTGTACTCTAGCAATTGACAGAGAGAAAAAAAAAATCCTGTGGGTCTAGCCTGTTTGCTCAAGCCAAAGTCAGGCAGGAAGTCGAGAATTCCACTCTCAGTAAGTTATATTGAGGGAGTAGCTCAATTGGTAAAGAATCTGTCTGCCATGCAAGAGACACGGGTTCAATTCCTGGGTGGGGAAGATCCCTTGGAGAAGGAAATGACAACCCACTCCAGTATTCTTGTCTGGAGAATCCCATGGACAGAGGAACTTGGCAGGCTACAGTCCATGGGGTCAGAAGAGTCGGACATGACTTAGCAACTAAAGAGAGAGAAAGAAAACACACACACACACACACACACACACACACAAGTGGTTAATGAAAAGGAATATGATTTATGATGACTTGAATCACTATTNTTTGGACTTTGAGGGAGAGGGAGAAGGTGGGATGATTTGAGAGAATGGCACTGAAACATGTATACTATCATGTAGGAAATGAATCGCCAGTCTATGTTCGATACAGGATACAGGATGCTTGGGGCTGGTGCACAGGGATGATCCAGAGAGATGATATAGGGTGGGAGGTGGGAGGGGGTCCAGGATTGGAAACTCATGTACACCCATGGTGGATTCATGTCAATGTATGGCAAAACCAACACAGTAATGTAAAGTAAAATAAAGTAAAAATAAAAAATTTTTTTAATAAAAATAAAATAAAGATAGAAAATGAGAGAATAGGGATGTCATTATGGTTCTGGAAGAAAACAAAGTAGATAAACCTAATAGAGAGGAGGATACAGTCAAACATTGGAATGATTTGAAAATATCTAAAACATTCCTTGCATGACTTCCAGCTATTTTAGTAGAACAATGTAGCTCACATTAGTTCCATAACCTGGTTATGTTGGAAATCTGTCCCCAGACAGTGTGATATCAATTAAGAAAATGTGCTCTCTTAGGTTATGCTCTCTTAGGTTATTGCTTTCCGCTTCATGAGAAAGTGGCATTTTTCCTTGGAGGAGGTCATCCCAATTTCAATATATATTCTCATTCCAATCTCATCTTGTGGAGAATGTCTTCCACTGACTTTGATCATAGTAAGGAGGCAACAGTTTCCAAGACATCATATTGGATGTCTGCTTATGGTGTTTTGGACTCTGGATCAAACTTCTCTGGGCTGGTGTTTATTGGTCCAGCAATCAAGCAGCAAAACACCAGGGGATTAGGATTCCTTCAGACCAGAGAGCTGATACCTTGAGATCACTTTGTCCTCATGTCAATCATGACTACAAGCTGGTTCAAGAATAGAGAAGGTCTTTACATTGCTTGTTAATGTGCTTTGTTAGGGCAGGTGCTGCATTGGCTTCTTACACATAGTTCTGCTTTTGTCTGTCTACTCTTAGCAGGCTTTGGTTTTGAAAAGAAAAATAATTATAAGTTGAAAAGCAATAAGATTACTTGATACTTTCTCTTCCCTTAGCCACATTTTCAATTCAGTCTCATGGATCACTGCACTTCATTGATGCTCTGTTTAGTTTTTTTTTTTCTTCATTTGGCTTGCAGGTTTCTTTGGGCCACATCAGAGAATTAATCTAATTTCCAAGGATCAGTTCTGAAATTGGGTGACCTCCATCCCTTGTAGGGGCAGTGATTACAGCTCATCCTAAATGCTGACTTTTCTTAATAGAACACTCTATCCATTGGTCACTAATTGTCTTCTCTCCAGCCACAGCGTGGGATTAAAGGCCATGAAGAGAGTTACAAGGTGACTAAACCTTGCTGGCATTTTATTTCCATGTTTCAAGACTCATCTAGTTAAGGAAAATTTATAAATATTTGCTGGAAGTGATCTCAGAATTGCTTTATCTAGACACACAGATGCACCACACACACATACACATATACACACACACGCAAATTATTCTTATAATTATACACTGTAACAAGTTTCTGTATGCAGACTACACATAAGATAAACTCTTTATTTGACATAATGAAGAAAATAAATGTATCAGGAGATCAATTAGTTTTCTCTAGAGTTTGCCTACAAAAGTTGTTCCTTTGAATTAAAATCTCTATTTTCTGTAATTTGATAAGAGTAAGGCTAAAAATTGCCTATCATAATAATTATTTCCAGTTGATAGGCTACCAGAGTTTTCTGAAAGCTGCAAAGAACATGACAGCATGTGGTCACTATCTTTAAAGGGCTTTCATGTTTTCCATCCTCACTCAGAAGCGTGAAAACTGTCAGATGAACTCTACAGGGCAGAGCAGTGAAACTAACATTTTTGTATGTAAATAAAATAGACTCACAGGCGTAGCAGTTGGATGTCAGTGCCACTTTTCCTCTGTTAAGGTCATGGCTAGCTATCATGTCAAATGCAGCAAGATTTCACTAGCTATAGTAAGCAGGCAAGGAATTTAAAATATAATAAATGCTCTCCTTTTAGGATTCAGGAATAATTCAGGGTGGAGAGACCTCTAGTGGGCATTTAGGTTTATATCTGACAATGGATTAGCAAAAGATAAAAGCTGCTTTAAAAATCACATTCAGTGTTTCTCAATGATACATTCTTTTCTACATAAAGTATGCCTTACTAGGACAGGATACAGGATATAGCCTAAATGACACTCTTAAAGGAAAAAAAAACTAATTAAAGTTTTAAAATTGAATGCATATACTCAAAAGGCAACTGCAAGTTTCCTTTTCAAGTGCCACCAAACCAAAATGTAAATGTCAGTAAAAAATTGAAAAGCAGATATTTTTATCCACCTTATTTTTGCTCTCACTAAAATCCTGCTTAAAGTTAATTAAAATATAATTTATATATGTAACTGTCATCTGTTATTATCTCTAATCAAACTGTAACTGAATTGCAACATGGAAAATTTTGCAAAATGAGAAGTAACCAATCAATCAAAGCTCCCATCCATCACACCCTTGACACAAGGTTTCCTGAGATACTATTTGGCATAATAAAATTAGTAGCCTGAGTAATTATGAGAAGTCAGATCAAATAAATAAGTCGCTGCTCTGCCTTTAGAAAGTTGAAAGTATCTTGGAGAAGAGGCAACAAATCACAAAAGGATGTGGGTGCTTAGGGCAAAGAAGTCCTACAAAGAATTCTGAGCTTCCCAAGCTATGCTAGAAAACTTATAAAAGAAAATATAGCCTGGAAATTTTTTAAATCTGAAGAAATAATATTAAGCCCAGTGTACTCTTATTGAAATGCACATTTCAAATAATTTCATGACATAATATAATTTCTGTGGGTTAGTACTTAATTATTTACTTGTTATCTCCAGATGGCTCATCTTTTTTTTTTTTCCCTCTCTGTAGGGAAGGAAGATCTTTGACTATAGGGAAAGTATCTTCTCATACCTCACTAACAAATTATTGCTCCCCCACTTCTATGCCACTCATTTTCTGTACTTGCTTAGGTGCAACCCCTCCTCCGCTATGACTTCTTGAAAAGGCAACATTATAAGGACTCTAGATTTCCTAGATAAGGATCTCTAAACATCACTTTAGATCACTCTAAAACCTAAAGATCCTGGCTAAGGATCTCTAAAGATCACTGGCAAGGGTTTCTAAAGGTCACTGAGACCCTGTCTCAGACCTGGGATTTTATTATTGTTGCTGATGTTGAATCAAGATTGCTGGGAGAAATATCAATAACCTCAAATATGCAGATGACACCACCCTTATGGCAGAAAGTGAAGAGGAACTAAAAAGCCTCTTGATGAAAGTGAAAGAGGAGAGTGAAAAAGTTGGCTTAAAGCTCAACATTCAGAAAACTAAGATCATGGCATCTGGTCCCATCACTTCATGGCAAATAGATGGGGAAACAGTGGAGATAGTGTCAGACTTTATTTTTTGGGGCTCCAAAATCACTGCAGATGGTGATTGTAGCCATGAAATTAAAAGATGCTCACTCCTTGGAAGGAAAGTTATGACCAACCTAGAGAGCATATTGAAAAGCAGAGACATTACTTTGCCAACAAAGTTCTGTCTAGTCAAGGCTATGGTTTTTCCTCTGGTCATGTATGGATGTGAGAGTTGGACTGTGAAGAAGGCTGAGCGCTGAAGAATTGATGCTTTTGAAGTGTGGTGTTGGAGAAGACTCTTGAGAGTCCCTTGGACTGCAAGGAGATCCAACCAGTCCATTCTGAAGGGGATCAACCCTGGGATTTCTTTAGAAGGAATGATGCTAGAGCTGAAGCTCCAGTACTTTGGCCACCTCACGCGAAGAGTTGACTCATTGGAAAAGACCCTGATGCTGGGAGGGATTGGGGGCAGGAGGAGAAGGGGACGACAGAGGATGAGATGGCTGGATAGCATCACGAACTCGATGGACGTGAGTTTGAGTGAACTCCGGGAGTTGCTGATGGACAGGGAGGCCTGGCGTGCTGCGATTCATGGGGTCGCAGAGAGTCAGACACGACTGAGCGACTGAACTGAACTGATATTGATAGCGTTTATCTCTCTCTCTTTTGAATATTTCCATTTCAGGCAATTTTGTCTATAAATAGTAACTAGCTTCCAGTAACAATGTTTAGAATAGATCAGTCACCCTGAATTTTTTTTTTTTAAAAATCACGTTACAAAGGTTAACATTTTCTTTTGTTAAGTATGAGTGTGGGCATATTCAGTTGTGTGGGACTCTTCGCAACCCCATGGACTATAGCCCACCAGGCTCCTCTCTTTTCCCAGGCAAGAATACTGGGATGGATTGTCATTTCCTCCTCCAGGTGATCTTCCCAACCCAGAGATTGAACCTGTGTTTCTTGCATCTCCTGCATTGGCAGGCAGATTCTTTACCACTGTGTCACCTGGAATTTAGGTTAAAAAAATACCCATACATAGTAATATTGACAATATCTATGATATTATAAACAGAAATCATAGATATTTTCATACCATATAATTGTGGCAGATATATCAAATTATTTAGGCACTATGTATTTATAGTTATTATACTTACCACCAGATATTGGTCTTAAGAAAGAAGCTTATGTATTATCTCACAAATGTAAGTCTTTTAATATATGGATAATTCTTTCAGTATGATTTATTCTTTTTCATTCCTGAATTGTATTTTTTGCTTTTGCATATCCTTTGAGAAGAATAGCTGAGGATCCACCAGAAAATATTTTTTCCTGATATTCAAAAGTGTGATTTGCTTCCTCTTATGTACTTTTTCACATTTCTTTTTATCCCTCCCCCAATAAGTGATAATACACTGATATATGAAGGACGTATGCATGTTTTAAAGGGCCAAGGAAAGAAGATACTGAGCAAACTGCTGCTCTGGAGGTGGTCCCAGGTAAGAGGAGAAATGACACAGGTAGCTCCTGCTTTGAAGAAGGGAAGGGAAAACTGAATTCCTGGGGGCAAGCTAAAAGGGAAACAACCGTGAGTGCCATGGATTGACTGAGAACCACCTGATGCTCTGCACTCCCGGAGGCTGTGCTGAGCGCTCAGTAGTCATATGCTGAATGGTCATCAGAACCTGCTGAACCCACTTCAAAGGATAAACCAACATCGAAGCAACAGGTAGTGGAAGAAATCCTGACTTAAAGGAATCACATGTTTGAGTCCTAACTCAGCTACTGTCTAGCTGGGTGCCTCCTGCAAGAACTTCATCTCTCAGCTTCTGTTTCATTTTCTGTGACATGAAGGAGACAAATTTGATAGTTCTCCAAGCTCCCTTCCAACTCTATACATTTATGATGGATTCTCTGACATGCCTTGAAACTATAAACGTTATAAAGGCCAGTTTACTAGAGATGGCAAAATCTAAGCTATTTCCAGGGACTTCCCTAGTGGCTCAGCAGTAAAAAAAAAAAAAAAAAAATCTACCTGCAATGCAGAAGAAGCAGGTAGATGCAGTCTTGATGCCTGGATCAGGAAGATCTCCTGGAGAAGGGCATGGCAACCCACTCCAGTATTCTTACCTGGGAAATCCCATGAACAGAGGATCCAGAAAGGCTACAGTCCGTAGGGTCACAAAGAGTCACATGCGACTGAGCACACATACACCCTAGATATTCCAGAACAATGCTACTAAAACACCCTTTTGCAAAGGGTATAGGTTTTTGCCAGTGATTTTTGTTTGGCTTTTTTTTTTTCCCTTGAGATATCTGACATACAGGAAAGTATTGAAATATTAAGTGCTCCATTTGCTGAATTTATACAGAATTGCATCCCTATGCAATTGCATTGCAGATCCAAGATACAGAAAATATATTGTAACCCAGAAGGATTCCTGTGTTCCTTCTCAATTTATAACTGCTTAAGAAACAGCATCTCTCTATCCCCTATTACCATAGTTTCCTCTTGCCTGTGGTTGTACTTTATACAATTGAAATCATACAGAATGGATCGTTTGTGTCTATCTTTGCTCAGTCAATATTCAATATTCAGTGCAAACTGAAATTTGCACACACATAAGCACAAACTTATGTGTGTGCTAAGTCGCTTTAGTTGTGTCTGACTCTGTGCTAGCCTATGGACCCTCTGTAGCCCTCCAGGCTCCTCTGTCCATAGAATTCTCCAGGCAAGAATACTGGTGTGAGTTGCTATGCCCTCTTCCAGGGGATCTTCCCAACCCCAGGGATCGAACCGGCAGTCTCTTATGCCTCCTGCTTGGTAAGTGGGTTCTTTACCACAGGCACCACCTGGGAAGGTCCTGGGGATTAAACCCGGGTCCCCTGTATTGCAGGTAGATTCTTTACTGCCTGAGCCACCGGCTGCTGCTGCTGCTAAGTCGCTTCAGTTGTGTCCGACTCTGTGCGACCCCATAGACAGCAGCCCACCAGGCTCCCCCATCCCTGGGATTCTCCAGGCAAGAATACTGGAGTGGGTTGCCATTTCCTTCTCCAATGTATGAAAGTGAAAAGTGAAAGTGAAGTCGCTCAGTCGTGTCTGACTCTTAGCGACCCCATGGACTATAGCCCACCAGGCTCCTCCGTCCATGGGATTTTCCAGGCAAGAGTACTGGAGTGAGATGTCATTGCTTTCTCCGTGAGCCACCAGGGAAGCCCATAAATGTGTGTGCTACTGCTGCAGCTGCTAAGTCGCTTCAGGCGTGTCCGACTCTGTGCGACTCCATAGACGGCAGCCTACGAGGCTCCTCGGTCCCTGGAATCCTCCAGGCAAGAACACTGGAGTGGGTTGCCATTTCCTTCTTCAATGCATGAGAGCGAAAAGGGTGAAGGTGAAGGGTGAAGGTGAAGTCGCTCAGTCGTGTCCGACTCTTTGCGACCCCGTGGACTGTAATGTACTAGGCTTCTCTGTCCATGGGATTCTCCAGGCAAGAATACTGGAGTGGATTGCCATTTAGTGAAAGTAAAGTCGCTCAGTCATGTCCAACTCTTCGCAATCCCATGGACTGCAGCCTACCAGGCTTCTCCGTCCATGGGATCTTCCCGGCAAGAGTACTGGAGTGGGGTGCCATTGCTTTCTCTGATAAATGTGTATAGGAGTGGTTTATTCTATTTCATTGCTGTGTGGTATTCTGTCATTATGAATACACTACAATTCAGGTATCCATTCTGTGGTTGATGTACATTTGCTTTTTTGTTTCCCTTATTGGGGAATATTATGAACAACGATGCTGTGAACGTTCTTGTACACATCGTTTGATGGACATATGCGCGTATTTTTGTGGTTTCACAGTGTCTACGTATTTAACTTTACTTGATTTTTCCAAAGTATTTTCCAAAGTTGTACCTATTTATCTTACCATCAGCAGTGAGTGAGTGTTCTGCTCGTTTACATACTCCCCAATACTAAATATTGTCAGTCCTTTTGTTGTGCCGGTGAATGTACAGCAGAATCTTACTGAATTTGCATGTCTCTTAGAAACATTGATATCTTACTCTAAAAGCAAACAATATTTGGAAAAAATAAAAACAGCCACCACTTCCTCTAAATGCATTTGCTCTCAGTCTTCTTGGTTTACATGTGCTAACAAATTAAACTTATAATATATAGCCACACAGTTTCAATTTGATGGTTTAAAAGAGTACTTATTTACTCAGATATAAATGACTAAGCACTGTCAGTATTTAGGTTTTCTCAGTGAGACTTCCTTGCAAGTGCTATCATGCTCCATTTTAATCTTCCCTTTGGGTCTGCATTACAGGATGTCAACAACTAAATTGTGCCACATAGGAAATTATTCTTTAGTTATGACTATGCTGTGGCTGGGAAAGAGATTTTCTTTAAAAAAATCAAACTGTCTCTGCAAAATAATTCCTTTGCTTCCCTGCCCCTGGTAGTGACTCTCTCCTGTAAGTCATATACTCTGTATCAATAGTAGGGATTCTGTTTGCTCTTCCTCATTATGGCCTGAGTACCCACGTTTTTTCTTTCTCTGGGCTATTACTGTCATATCTATGACACATCATAGACTATCCATTCATTAAAATTTGAAAGTGCTCTTTTGTTCTTGCACCAATCCAGGATATTTCTATTGTTTGCTGCCAACTATTAATAGGCTTTTTGGATTTGAGGGTCTAGTTCAGCTGTCAGATGGTTAAAGTGGCTATCTAAGATGAGAAACCAGGTCTAAGTTGATTATTTTCAAGTATTGCACAACAATTTTTGAAAAATACCTTTTTATAAGAATATACAACACTATAGAATTAAAAGAAAATAAATTCTCTAAAGTCTGTTCATAATTTTCAATGTAAAATGCATATTTATATATTTTCACAATAACTACAAACATCTCAGTGAACAAAAGTTTCATAATAATATCTATAAAATTTTGATATTACATTAATGCATTAAGGTGTTTCTGAAAGCATTGTCACAGTTAATAATAGCCATACCACTCTTTATCTTCAATGATTGCACATTTGCAATGAGAAGTAATTAAAGTACCTTTAAAATTAATAGTGTGTAAAGTATGCAGTAACTGGCTTATCATTTAGAATAAACCAGAATATTCTCTCTGTGTGGATACTATTCAAAATTTCACATATATCTGTAAAATATCCATTTTTCTCCATGATAACAATTGTATTTACACCAGTATTGTGTTTACACCAAGTTCCCTCAACTTCAATTACTCAAGAATGTGTTATACAAAGTATAAATGTATCTATTAAGATTAAAATGCTAAGTGACTTTAAGGTCATTTCCTGAGAGTTTGCTTTTCTTATATTTGAGGTTAGAAGCTGGCTCAAGCCATGCAGTGCTGGCTTATAATCTGTTAAAACCAAAAATAGAATTGAATTATTGCTCAAATATAGGAGTTAGAAGTTTTCACATGCCCTCCCACACAAATACATACATAAACATATACAGATTTCTAGCTTCTTTTTCCTGGTTTTACTGAGAAGTGATTGACATGTATCACTAAGTTTAAGGGGTACAACATGATGGTTTGATTTACACATATTGTGAAATGATTGTCACAGTAGGTCAGTTAACATCAATCTTCTCATATGGGTACAATAAAGATAAAAGAAAGACGTAAAGAATAAAGGAAAAAAATTCTCCTTGTGATTATAATTCTTAAGATTTAGTCTCTTAAAAATTTTCCTATACATGTGCTGCTAGTGATAAAGAAACCCAGCTGCCAATGCAGGATACACAAGAGACACAGGTTCCAACCCTGGATTGGGAAGATCTCCTGGAGGAGGGCATGGCAACCCACTCCAGTATTCTTGTTTGGAGAATCCCATAGACAGAGGAGCCCTGGGGCTACAGTCCGCAGGGTCGCACAGGGTTGGGCATGACTAAAGTGACTAAGCACGCACTGTTAGCTATAGTCATCATGTTTGTACACCACGTCCTTTCCACAGGGTTATAACTGGAAGTCTGTACCTTTCAGCAACCTTCCTCAAATTCCTTCTGCTTCCACATCTGCTTGTGGTAATAACAAGTCTCTATTTCTTCCTGATTCAGTCTTGTTATATTTTATGTTTCAAAGAATTTTTCTGTTTCTTCTAGGTTATCCAGTTTGTTGGTGTATGGCTCTTCATAGTGACCTCTTATAATCCTTTGAAAATTTGTGGCATTAGTTATAATGCCTCCTATTTTTTATTTTTAATTTTGTTGATTTGGGTCCTTTCTCTTTTTTTCTTTATTAGTCTGGATTTTCCTTCATTTGTCAACTTTATCTGTTCAAAGAACCAATTCTTAGTTTGGTTAGAGCCTTTCCTTTGTTTTTCTGTTTCCTTTTTCATTTATTTTTCCTCTATTCTGTGTCATTTCCTTTCCTCTGCTAGAGTAGTGTTCACTTTCTTCCCTTGTATAAGTTCTCTCTTGCTCCTGCTGCTCCTGCTAAGTCGCTTCAGTCGTGTCCGACTCTGTGCGACCCCATAGACGGCAGCCCACCAGGCTTCCCCGTCCCTGGGATTCTCCAGGCAAGAACACTGGAGTGGGTTGCCATGATCTTAAAATTCTTTCTTTGTTTTTGACTTCTGATAGTTTCATTACAAGGTATCTTGGTTAGCCCAATGTAGTTTACTAAAATTCCTTAAGAGGACTATTCTGAATTTTTTGTCGAATAAGTCCATAGATCTCCATTTCCTTAGGGTCAATTATTAAAACTTTAAAATTTTCCTTGAGTGGCGTCATATTTACCTTATGGTTTTTGATCCTTGGATTGTTTTGCATTCATATATACATATCTGAGTAATGGAACGCTTCCTCCAGACTTTACAAATTTGCTTTGGCAGAAATAGTTCTTCACCAGTCAGCTCAGTTGAGGTTTCCGGTGTTCTGCTGGTAATGTCTTTAAGCATGTGGGGTCTGCTATTATGGTCCATTTTGGGAGAAGCAACTGTTTAATCTCTGAGGATAGTGATGGAGTATAAGGGGGTGTGCTACTGACAGAACAGATCGATAGAACTGCTGGTTGAATCCTTGCCCCTGTGAGCTATAAAATGGGCTCTGCAGCTGTCTGAGTGCTGCAGTCAGGCCTCCTGGATGGTCAGGACTGGATACAATGTTCAGTAGTAGATGGGACTGTGAATTAACTTCCATGCCCTGGTAGGTCAGCCTGCCAGGGCCCAGGGCCTTTACAGCTTAATAATTGGCAGCTTGAATCAGGCCTGACTGTGTACTGGATTCCCTGGTCAGGTGATGCCACCAGCTTTGCTCAGCAGATGGGGCGTGTCACTGGGGGCTCTTTGTTGAAGTATCACTGTTTCCAGGGCTATTGAATGGGCCATACAGCTACTCATGTGCTCTGGGTAGGTTTTCTGGTCAGACTGGCTGAAGGTTTTATTCAGAGATGGGTGAGACTACAGTTTAGAATCCCTGCCTAGACACAGCAGAAGAAAACATTTCAAAAACTGGTTTAGCTCTTTGTTGTCTTAATTCGAGCAGAACTGTACCTTAAGTTCCCTGTCCAGACAGGGCCACTGGCTTTCCTCTGCAAAGTATTGACTCTGTCTGCCCATCTCTTGGCCTGGGTCCTGCTGGCTGCACAGCTTTCAGCTGTTTTGCCAGTCCTTCTTGTTGGATGGGGTCTGAAGACACACTCCGTGATGGATGAGACTATGTCTGAGCCCCCTTGCCTGGGAGGAAGGGAAAGGGGCTTCTCCAAGCTACTTTCAGTTTTTCAAGCAGGCTCCCTGTTCTGGAGGGTGCTTATCCTTGGCTATAAATTAATCCTCCTGCCTCTAAGTAGCATGAGAAGCCTCCATGCCCAGTACTGGCTTTGCTCTGTGGGAAATCAATTCTGCCTACCTACTTCTCTGTTCCAGTGCTGCTGGGCTTCACTTCTGGTCAGAAGGACCAAAAAACATTCTTCCCTTGGGTGATGCTGTGACTCCAACTTTCCCATGTATGGGCAAACTGGACTCTAGGGCCTGCAAAACTTGTCACTTGAGGATTCAAATCAAGCAGATCTGCAGCCTGCAGAGTTTCCTAGTCTGAAAATGCCCCAAACTTGGTTCTGCAGATGAGCAAGGCCACTGGCTGGTATTACTGCTTGGGTGCTGCAGCTCTGAACTCAGTCTAAGATCCACGCCCTGACTGTTGGAAGCCCTTCCCTCACTCTCTCTCTCACAGTCAGATCCTCAGTTTCATTCTTGCAGATTTCCCTGTGATCCCCATGGTGCAAGATCAAAATAGGGGCTTTTCCAAAGTGACCATAATGCAGGAGGAGGCTGGTTGTCCCCAATGAGTTCTCTTTTTTCACTGGAGGCACCAGAGGCTCAGGAACACCTCTCTGACTGATAATGTGCAGGTCTGGAGGATGGGCAATGCGATCATTGTGCGGCCACTTCTTTTATCTCCTAATGCAGTCTGTTTGGGTCTTTGAGGAACGAGGGATGCTTCAGTCTCATTCCCTCATTCTAGGATTCTCTCAGTGGTATCTTGTTCTTGGAAGGTTGTTAGTTGTCCCTCTTATAATAAGCAGTGAAGTCAGGAACGAACTATGTAAGCATCTTGGTGCTAGTGTTCTGATCTCTAGCTTCTCTTTAAAAAATGAGGCTATCCTGAAAATTCAGTCTCCCCCCTGCCAAACAACTATAATGCAGAGTTTATTGATGTTTCCTCATTTGCCGCCCCGCCACTGTCTTTTGGAGATGAGTAATCCAAGACTTTCTGTTTTATCTCATTTGCATTTTCCCTGCCATAGAAGAATTTACAACTGAGCTAGATAGTGCTTCACTGTGTTATATATTCAAGTCCTTCTAATAGCCTGATGATCACCTTATTTCTCTGATAATGAGATGCCTTGAGAAAGACCCTCTATAATTAGACACATAATTGATTTAATAGTATTTGCATTTTATTAAATGAGAGTTCCTTGTTTCTTTTGACATTTAGATTATAAAACACACTCTGATTTCAAAAAAAAGAAACTTTGACCAACATTTACATTATAGCATGCCAGAAGAAGAGAGAAAGGACCTAAGAAAATATTTGAAGAGAGAAAGCTGAAAACTTCCCTCACCAGGGAAAGGAAGTAGTCAGCTAAGCCCAGGAAGTACAGAAAGTCCCAGGCAGGATAAACCCAAGAAGGAACACTCCAAGACACATAGTAATCAAAATAACAAGAATTAAAGACAAAGATAAAATATTAAAAGCAACAAAGGAAAAATGACAGAAAACATACATGCAAACTCATAAGATTATATAAGCTGACTTCTCAACAGAAAATCTACAAGCCAGAAGGGAATGGTCCAATATATTTAAAGTGATGAAAGGAAAGAACCTACAACCAAGAATATTCTACCTAGCCAGAATCTCATTCAGGTTTAATGGAGAAATCAAAAGCTTCCAGACATGCAATAGTTAATAGAATTCAGTACCACCAAACCTGCTTTACAACAAATGCTAAAGGAATTTCTCTAGGTCAGGAAACACAAGACAAGAAAAAAGACCTACAAAAAATAAACCTAAAACAATTCAGAAAGTGGTAATAGAATCACACATATTGATAATTACCTAAATGGGTTAAATGCACCAAGCAAAAGACATAGACTGGCTGGGTAGATGAAAATACTGTTCATGCACGCACTTCCGCTTACCACATCACTTTCCTGAAGTCCCCAATTTTATGTAATTAGCTTACATTGCTGGGTTAATCATGCTCCCATTTGCATTTCCTTTTCTTAGGGACAGTCTTGATCACTGCCTCCTGTACAGTGTCACAAACCTCCGTCCATAGTTCTTCAGGCACTCTGTCTATCAGATCTAATCCCTTGAATCACTACTACTGTATAAGCGTAAGGGATTTGATGTATCCCTTACATCATACCTGAATGGTCTAGTGGTTTTCCCCACTTTCTTCAATTTAAGTCTGAATTTGGCAATGAGGAGTTCATATCTGAGCCACAGTCAGTTCCCGGTCTTGTTTTTGCTGACTGTATAGAGCGTCTCTATCTTTTGCTGCAAAGAATACAATCAATACAATATGGCTTGCAATTGTAATTATCTTTTACTTTCTGTCTGACTATTGATTGTAAAAACCGATAAACATTTTTTACTATTGTGATTATGTAACTATTATTCATTTGATACCACGTATCATGATTGGTCAACAGAAAACAATATAATTCTCTATCACTAAAACTACCATTTTAATAGCAAAACCTGTAGTCACTTTCTAAAATCTAGATGCACATTAGAATTATCTTGGAATGTTTCCAAAAATGCAAATGCCCAGGTATGTATTTTTTTCTCCAAAGCTGCAAATGTGTTTCTAATGAGCAGCATTGCTTAAAAACAGCTGGACTATATGATGATCTTTTACCTAGTTTGTTTCACTTTTTTCTATTTCACATTCAGTGCTTTCATTTATTTTATGTTTTCCACTTTCTCCATCACTGTTTTTTTTTTGGTTGTTCTTTCTCAAGCTTTTATCAAGTGTAGTAGAAAAGTTTTGTATACATACACACATAAATATAGAGTATGTATATACACATACATATAGAGTATAATGTATATAATTTAGAAAACATGAATTTTTGCTTAGCTAAAAAAGTTATGACATTCTGATTCCAGTTGTTTGACCAAGTATGAATAGAATGCTAGATTTTTAATTTGTATTCCCTAAAAATTTTGATATAGTTCCATTTATTCTGGCATCTAGTATTACTGCTAAAAGTTTAAAAGCTTATTATTAAAAATAAATTTGAATGAAGCTTGAAACTTCAACTCAAACTCTGAAAATATAATGAAATACTATGTTGTAAAGGAAAAAAACACAGGAAATTCACCTGTGATACAGCATTATTAGCTATAAAGTACAAATTTTGTTTAAATTTCACAAAAATTTATGCTAGTGTCCATTATTTATTTTTATAACTTATTCAAAATATGACACTGTATTTAGTTGCATTAAGCACTTCAGTTGCATGCAACAAATTTTGTAAAATTATCTTTTCATTTTTATTCTGTTGCAAATATTTTCTATTTTTCCTTGTTACAGCTTATAAGATATACCCATCATTTAAAAGCAGACATTTAATTTCTGAATACATAAGATTTTTAAAATATCTTTGCTCTTAATTTCTCATCTTTATATTAATTTCTCAATTTGATATTAGTTTTTAAATAGTTTAAAATTTTGTAATTTTTAAAAAATCCCTCTTTTTTTTTTTTGTCTTTTAAGTTTGCTGAGGCTTTCAATGGCTAAGTCAAAGATCTGTCTTGGTAAATGTCACATTGCACTTGAAAATATGTGGGTTATTTTCAAATATCTTTTGATATTGATTTATAACATAATTCCACAGTGATGAGACAACAGACTCTGTGTGACTTCAATACCTTTAAACCATGAAATTTTTGTACCTTGTTTTATGTCCCCAGGTATGTTCTAGTGTTTCCTGGTTTATAGTCTGTGGGAACTTTAATAGAATTTGTATCCTGCTGTTGTGTGAAAATTGTATAAATCTTAATTCTGTTGAATTGCTTCACAGTGCTTTTCAGGCCTACTGTATCTTTCTACTTTTCTGTCTATTCATTCCATTAATTTTTGAGGGTTTGATACTGAAACTCCAACTAAAAATCTTAATTTATCTATTTATACAAATAATTAAATATATAATGGAACTATATGTAACTTTGTTCTCTATTTTCCAAGTCTGCTGTAAATGTGTTATCATACTTTCATAATTTAAAAAACAAAAAAGAAAGAAGAGAAAAGAAACTTTGAAAAAATCTTGCTTAAGAAATCTTACTTAAGCAAGAAATTTCTTGCTTAAGGAATTTTACTTAAGAAAATATATTTACCCATAACAATAGAAATGAGGATGTTTAAGTATGAAAAAAGCCTAAAAGGTTGACCAAGGAAGACATACAGCTAAAGCTAGGAAGAAATTGCAGATCTTTAATCTTTTGTTTCTACGCTTTTACTAGAAACTTGCCACATACTTGGATAGTTGATTTTTTTTCAGCCTTATTTAGGTATAATTGACAACTAAATTGTCAGATATTTAAAGTGTACAGTGTCATGATTTGATGTGTATATATAGATATATATCAAGAAAGAGTCCCCCTCATTGACTGACTGACTATATTCATCATGGGAAGATACTTTAAAGCTAGAGCACAAAATCTGTTTTTTGAATTTAGGTTCTATAATTTGTAGAATCATTATTGTCATCAAACATATTGGAATTTACTTTTCAAGTCTCTGATTTAAGTCTTCAAATAGCACATATTTCTCATGTGCTTAATCACAGCTTCATTATAATTGTTATTATTTCAAGGCACTAAGAACAATACAGGAATTAAAAGTATGCCAGCTTAAATTACAGACTTCATGAGTAATCTTCCTGTATTGTGAAAATAATTTCCAAGGGAAACCAATGTGGATAATCAATATGAAATCAATCTTGGAATGTACACAGGGAGACAGAATATATCTTACTCACTGTAGTAAAGGGAGGTGTTGATTGATAAAAGGTTAGACAAAGAAAAAGAGACAGCTAAACACAGAGAACCATATCAGATACACAAAACGTACAAAAATACAGACCATGAACAGAGGGTATTATCTGGACCTGGGGAAATTCTTGATAGGAGTATAAGAATTAAGTTTGAACACTTTTTCATATGTAGCTGCTAGAAAATGGAAAATTACATACATGGTTTGTGTTATATTTCTCTTGGACAGCACTGGCTTGGAAACCATGAGACTCGACATGAATTCTCTGAAGGAAGAGATCCAGTTGCATTATGTGATAGCAACCAGATCATATGGAATGCCAAAAAAAAGCAGAACTTGATGAAAGAAGAGGAAGAGATGGAGGTATGTCAGTTGGTTTGGAAGGGTAAGCAGATGTCACATCAAAGCCAGACAGCATAAGAATGTTTGCTAACGGGATTATTTACAAAACTGTGGTCAGAGGGTACGAAAATATTAAGGACATTTTCAGTATACAGATTTCTCTGACTTACAATAGGGTCATGTCCCAATAGAGTCAATGTAAGTTAAAAGTATTATAAGTTGAAAATGCATTTAACACAACTAACCTAAAGAACATCAGAGCTTAGCCTTACCTACCTTAAATGTGCACAGTACACTTCCACGAGTCTACAGTTGGGGAAATCATATAACACCAATGCCTATTTTATAATAAAGTTTTGAATATCTCATGGAATGTATTGGATAATGTACTGAAAGTGAAAACCGCAGTGGTCATCTGGATACCAAATGGCTCTAAACATGTTGGATATTTACTCTTATGATCCCTGGCGGTCTGGGAGCTGTGCTCATTGTCACTGACCAACATCAAGAGAAGCTATGGTACTGTATATTCCTAACTTGCGAAAGGGTCAAAATTCAAAGTATGGTTTCTGCTGAAGGTGTAAGGCTTTCCCGCTGTTGTAAAATCACAAATCATAAGTAGAACCATTATGAGTTGGGGAGCATCTACACTTAGATCTGAAGGATTAAAGGGAAGGAGCTGGACCGGAACCTAGAAGGAAAAGGGGGCTATGTAGAGTGGGTTAGTTGCTGAGAACTCTTGCCTCCAGGTAATGCTCACTACAAACCTACCCCACAGGGAGGAAGGGAGCCTAGGGAATAAATACTTTGGCCTCATTTTCCTCTTTCTCTCTGACCTCCATGGGGCTGCACATCGTCTGAGCTGAGAGGAAGCCAGAGGAAAAGGAGTCCTTTGTGATTATCTGTACAGGACAAGCTGCGAAAGAGTAAGGGATCTTAAAGACAAAATAGAAACTCTCTGGCAAAGCAACAGTGTTACTTTCACACAATAATCAGTCTTCTGACATCTACAGACTGCCTTTAATTTCCTTCTATTTGATGTTAGCCCCTCATGCATGCAAGCACTGAACAAAAACATCTAAATATGTGCCGCTAACTTTCGAATGAGCATATAACACTGGGATATGAGTAGCCAGTGATAATAAAATTACAATTCCATGTCAAATACAGTTCATATTACTTTCTCGGTCTTGAACTAATTTCTTTACACACTTTACACATAATAACTGTAAGAAGAATGGTGTTTATTCCCTTGATAACTACAAATGAAAATGTTCTACTTCATTGAGTCTCTACAAGGCTACCTTACTATTCATCTACAGACATACAAGTGTTCTGTCAATATTAATTCTCTGAAGAGTCGTAGTTAAGAACTGTCCCTTCTCCAAAGCTCCAGTTGAGAAACTGCTGGATCACCAGAAGCAGTCAGTGGCCTGCACGAAAGACATATTGCAAACTGCCATCAGGGCGGTGATTAGAATTTCAAGTTCCTGACTTAAGCATAGACAGATTGACTACACAAGCCTCCAGAGAGAAACTGCAGCTGACTAGCAAAGCTGACTGAATGTAGCAGAATCTGGTTTAACCTCAGGTTCCTGAGAGATTTCCCTGGGGAACCCAGGACTCTCAGGGGAGCAGGTCCCTTACTGTGCTGACGGCAGTAGACCTAGTTCAAAGCACCTCGCAGCAAAGAGCAGCTTTCCTGGAAGGTGGTTCAGTGGTTCGTTTCCTCGCACTTCCCTTGCTTCCATTTCTGTGATAAAGTCACACACTGATCTGCGGCTAAACACATTGCTGTTTAGGGGAAAGCACGAATTAATGAAATGTGCTTCAGCATTTATTGCTACATGGAAAATGTGTTGTACCAGCGAGCAGAAACGCCACAGTGATTACAGTTAATAGAATCAGGGCTCCCTGATGTTTCCCTCAAACTGTCCTTGTTCACGTCGCTACAGAAGCACTCAACCAATTTGGAGTGTCTGAAGCTGGAGAGCTCAAACCCAGTGATAACTCTGGTAAGAACTCATTTCCCTCATTATCTATCATTATCTCCTCTGAAAATGTAGCATTTAACGTTTGATATCTCTGAACACAAGTCTGGGGCTTTTTTTGCATCAGTGTCAAAATAATTTTAAAAATAGCAGAAAGGCAAACCATGGCAGGTTCATTTTTTCCCTGTCCACAGCAATCAGTAGATCAAAGTGCTGATCTGAATTTTCTAAAGAGAAAATGGAAAGCAGATGCTATTAGGCTAACAAAGAAAGTGTTTTTCAATGTAAGTGAATTTATTAACTTCTCTTTTGTTATGCAGCAGCACTCTAAAAGTTGATCTTTCTTTTGAAAGAGCAAGGGAAATTTATTTAAAGCCTCTGCTGAATGTTATTATTGAATGTGTGATAATGTTAAAAAAAAATTTAAAAATTGGTTGTAGTCCTGTTCTCAAGAAGTTTACAGTCTTGTGGGAAGGACAGCTCATGATTTGGTCCCCAGTTATACCACTGTTGTTGTTTAGTCACTCAGTCGTGCCCGACTCTTTGCAACCCCATAGACTGTAGCCCACCAGGTTCCACTTTCCATGGGATTCTCCAGGCAAGAATATTGGAAGTGGATTGCCAGTTCCACTAAGCACTAGCAATGTGCGAAGCTCTATACTAACAACCAGAATTACAGTAGGAAAAGAGACTCTGCTTGCCTTCAAGGTGCTGACAGTCTAGCTATAGATGTTTACGGTTTAACCTAAACAGGAACACTGTTTTAGAATATGTTCCCCAGAACCAGATTCCTGTAGGAATTTGTATGAAGAAGATTTACTGGATACTATGTTTGGAAACAAATGCTATTTAGAAATGAAGAAAGCAGGACTGAGTAAAATGAACCCAAGGCCACCCATAGCCCACCTCACAGTCTAGACTGGGAATGACCTACAGAATTGTCCCAAGCTGAAGCAAGGGCTAGTGCCCCAGAAGAGGGGACTGAAACTTGGCTGAATGTCTCATGAAGCTCCCTTCATGAGAATAAAGCCCTGAGAAGGACATGGCTGTAAGCCATTAGCAACATTCTCTGCAGCTAGTGGCATAAGTAAGTTTTTTTCAGAAGGCCACATCTGGGTGATGTTCTGTATAGTACAGGTCATCCTATGTTTGCTTAAATTCATTTGATTTGCATATATGTTCATCCTATCTGTGAACAACTCTGGGATTCTGGTTGGTCTCCTTGCCTGCTGAACTTGAAAGAGAAAGATACTAGAAGGCGCCTCCCTGGCTGCTCTGGGTCTGGAGCTTGTGCCTGAGCTTCCTTTCACCACGCATGCCCTTCTCAGGTCAGAGCTGCTGCACGTGTGCATTTATCAGTAAGATTCAGCATGAAGTACCTAGAGTCTCCCCTTCGTATCACCAAATGCAAACTTGTGATGATCCATGTGCAGGTTGGAAAAGAATTTCCAGACATGAGGCAGAATGAGAGGTGAATGAGTTTATTAGAGCAGGAGACACTATGGAAAGGGAGATGCTGTTAGAACATCTGGTCAGCTCAAGGGAGAGCCAACATCTTTTGTGGACTAGTAGCCCATTTTTACAGCCTCAAAACATAGAAAATCCCTGCTGGAAGGGTGGCATTAGGTGATTGGTTAGGATGCTATAGGGTGGGTATTTTACCTAATATAGAGTCAGTGAGGTGGCTGATTTAGATCCAGAGGCTCATGGCAACAGTTGCTATGGGGCTCAGTCAGTTTTGAAGACTTTTCCTGTGACCTTGGTATAGGACTCCACACAATCTACTCTAGGCTGCCCCTTTATGTAACAGCAATGCTATCTCCTTCCCAAGATTAGGGTCTATTACTCATGCTAGTATATTGATTCCTTTCTTTAACTCTAGACACAGAGTGAAAAAACTCAGCCATGGCTGTAAGTTCAGTGAGACATTTACTTTGCCCCTTCAGACCACAGAGCTAAAGTTGCTAAAGTAAGAAACACAAATTCCCAGAGGCCAATTTGAAATGATATTAAGTGAGTTGAGTTTTACCCTTTAGAGCCTAGACCAGATACTTTATCTATTGGTGATATCATATCATCATATCATTTTAGTTGCCTTAGGGCATATACTTCATCCTGGAAGATGGCATCTTGTCCTCACAAGGAGTTCTCTCCCAGCTGTTATCTTAGCTGCAGATTGAAGAGCTATTTCGTCACTCATAGAGCTGGTAGCTTCTGAGTGGTGCAGTGTGGTTAGGACAAGGAGATATGCTAGCAGGTGTACACAGGTGCCTCCTTTGCTATAAAGTCAGTGACTTTTGTCCATTGCACTGTAAGGGGGATCCTATGTCAATGGGTCTCTCTTAATACTGATGATGTATCTTCCAGCTTTTTTCTTTTTAAGACTGAGTTTATTAGTTTTGACTTTGAGTTTTTGTATAATTTAAAAATCAGTGTGTCAATTCACACACAGATTGTTTATAATCTACATAGAATTATAGTGAACCTACAGATCTACATGAAGACAATTGACATCCTTTTCAAATTTATTTTTTAATTAATGTATTTGACAATTGACATCTTAACAGTACTGAATCAACTATAAAATACAAACCATAAACTCAATATATGTCTTCATTTATTTATGCCTTTAATTTCTCTCAATAATTTCTGTGTATAGGTTCTGTATGTCTTTTGTTTCTGGATGTTTAGGGTACTTATGTTATTATAGGACATATTTTAATTTGAATATCTATTTTTATGTACTCTCTGTATAGATGTTTGCTTATTTTATATTGACTAAATAGTCAACAAACTCGCTAAGTTCACTCATCAAATCTAATAGTTTTATTGCAGATTCTTTATGGATTTTTATATGTTATGTCATATGTGAATGATGACAATTTTGTGTCTTTCTTTTCTATCCTTATGTAATTTTCCCTTTGATTTATTCCACTAGCTTGGATCAGTAGGACAATGATGAATAAAAGTAGTGAGAATGAGCATTTTTGTCTTATTCATGGTTTTCAGGGAGAAGATTTTAAAATTTTACCATTAAATATGATGTTTACTGCAGTGCTTTTGTCCCTATCTTTTGTTTGATTCAGGAAATTTCCTTCTATTCCTAGTTCAATAAGAGTTTTTAATCATAGATATGCATTAAATCTCATCAGCTGATTTGTTGTATATTTTGAGAAGATCATATACTTTTTCTCCATATTAATGTGATTAATAAGAACCACTGATCTTTTAAAATTATAAAAAATCTTGGAATAGCATATCTATATATTCTTTATACATAGTTGGATGAGATTTTCTGAATCTTGACATGAATATAAGGATATTTTGTAAGTAGAAGTGGCACAAATAATTTTGACCAAGAAAGTAAACTGAGTCCTGGAACTATTTATCCTTCTCTTCACTTTCTTCATCCCATTAGCGTTAATTTTCCACATAGATTCCATAGTTTCTGTGGCCTCATTGGTGATGGAAAGTACTTGCGAACTCCTTCACTTTGGACTTTGCCAGGTGGCTTTGGTGAATGGGTGCTTAGTAGAAGTGATATCAAAGCAGTTGATATGCTTACATGGTTTATTTTGCACACTTATGACTCTGGGTAACTGTCACCCATTCAGCCTGAACTGCAGAATAGAATAGCCAGAGCAGAACTACCTCTGTTGATGTACAAATATGCAACCTAAAACACAACTATCCCCGCTGACCTGCAGACTCACAGCCTCAGGAAAACAAAAACAAAAACACTGCTAGCCAACTTGTAGGTGTGAAACCAAGAAATACTCATTGTCTCACGGTGCTGAGATTGTCGGGTTGCTTGTTTTGCAACATAATTGTGGATATAGCTGACTGATACGTTTCATATGCATTATTTTTTATTAAATGCCATATATTGAGTATGAACTATTGCAGAGACTCAGGATGATGGGGTTTCCTCCATGTTGTTTTGTTAGTTGCTCAGTCATGTCCAACTCTTTGCGACCCCATGGACTGTAGCCTACCAGACTCCTCTTTCCATGGAATTCTCCAAGCAAGAATACTGGAGTGATTGCCATGCCCTTCTCTAGGGGATCTTCCTGACCCAGGAATCGAACCTGGGACTCCTGCATTACAAGCTGATTTTTGACCATCTGAGCCATCAGGGAAGCCCTTAACCTGCAATAGGACAAGGTAGGGGCAGATTATCTGTGTCTAATCAAGGACTGAACTAATCTTAGATTGAATTATAGTTTTTTTGTTTTTGTTTTTGTTTTTAAGTTCTCTCTGTCATTGATATATTCCTACTTCTGGAGTGAAGCTCTTCAGATTCCAAATGAGAGCTTTGTGCGTTCACTCAGATTTGTTCTCTTTGGCATATTATAAACTACAGTTTTGGTCTCCCTAGCAATGTGAAACTTCCGAAAAGAACTTTGCTCTTCAGATAATTTTGCTTGGCTTCTTAGACTTTCACACAGTTTAGCTAACATTTCAAGAAATTCCCTGAAGAGGAAGCAATTGTGATGGCAATGTCACTTATTTGTAACGTGTTTCCCTCTAGAATCTTAGCCCCTCCTGCTGACTGTCCTGTTGTTATTCTGTCACTAAGTCATGTCTGACTCTTTGCAAGCTCCTGGACTGCAGCACACCGGGCTTCCCTGTCCTTCACTATTTCCTGGAGTTTGTCAAACTCATGTCCATTGAGTTAGTGATGCCATTCAACCATCTCATCCTCTGCTGCCTCCTACTTCTCCTGCCCTCAATTTTTCCCATCATTAGGGTCTTTTTCAATGAGCTGGCTCTTTGCAATATTCAAGTGGCCAAAGTATTGGAGCTTCCTTTTGGCATATTAGAATACCCATGTTTGCCTCCCAAGGACATTGAGGATACTAAAGGGACTGCTGCTTTTTCTGACTCTTAGAAGCTTGGATCTGCCCAGTTTTTTAGCCTTTTGTCCTTCTCCAAAATTCATGAAATATTCTATGGGGGAAAAACAGTATGGAGAATGTCGTGCTCATCGCAACTTCTGTTGTATTCAGAATATTACCCCTCAAATCTCAGCAACTTCAGTAGCTTACCAATGTTTTAAACTATTTTATTTTAATTTAGATGGATTTTATAGTCTTTTACAAGCTGGTTTCCTGTAGTTGAAAGAGGAGTCATATTATGACTTTTATTTTTTATATTCTCTAAGATTTACCAAGTTCTATTTATTCTCACTGGCATAAAATAATCTGTTGTGTGAGTACATTTAATTTATCCATTCTTCTACTCTTAAACATTCTAAAATCTTTTGCTGACATAAACAGAGTTAACATGAATCTTTCTGCATATGTTTTGGTAGGCATGTTAATAATTTCTCCAGGGTAAAAACTTAGGAGTAGAACTCCTAAGTTTTAAGATATATGACTGTTCCACTTATTAATATAATGTGAAACTGTTTTCCAAAGCAGCTGTTAAAATGTATGCATTTTATCAGCAAATACAGTTTTATTTTTCTTCTTAGAATCTATCTAATAATACTCTACTGCATATTAATACACATTTGGTTTTTTCCCTAGATTGTTGCTCTTATGGACAAATGATGCTTTTAACAGTTTTATATGTCTGTGTCTTGATACATATGAAAGAATGTATCTTGGGCATATACTTGAAAATAGAATTTCAATGTCATAGGTTAGAGCAGTGTTCAAATTAAAAAGCAATGCAACACTGTTACCCAAGGTAGCTAAATTTTTACTCCCTACTAAGAGATACTGCCTGTGCATGTTTTTGTCTTTGTATTTATCTAGATACAATATTCTATGACTTCTTAATTTTTTAATTTTTCTATATACTCACCATGCACTCTATGTAAGATCCTTTAGGGAAGAAACTCTGTTTACTCTCTCACCACACTTAGAAAAAAGTAGCACCTGGTAACCACTAGATAAATATTTGTGGAATGAATCAATGAGTGAATCAAAATAAGGGACTTGTGGGAAGAAGATTTGAGTGAGGGAAGATAATTCATTTGTATCTTGAACATGTGCATAAAATATCTTGGACAAATCCATGTGGAGTTTCCAATAGGCACCTTAGCGGAAGGTGAATTTGAAGGCTAGGAAATAGGTCACTATTTTTTCATTACGTATTCTTAACCAATTAATGTCTCCACCAAAACTATTCTTGTTTTCTCTGGGTTTATGCTACATAGGCTAGTACATTTAATTATCTTTAATTTTATTTTGTCTCTTAGAATGATCATGAATGTGTATACTTCTATACTATAAACTGTCTGGTGTCACTGCTTTGTTGTAGTAATATCATATTATTGTTGTGCCAACTCGAGTTCATCTGCCTTGATTCAACTATTAGTTCTTTAAAAGTCTGGTTTAGAAAAGAGAACAGAGTCTCTGTGAATAAGTGATATAATAATATAGGAATCAATAATTAAGCCAATTGTAAAAATCACAACAAATTCTTTTCTTCTTCATTCATACCCATGGATATACTCTCAAATAGTGAGACTGAGTTTGGCCATATGACATGCTTTGGCCATTGGCACAATATCAAATAAAATGCAAGAACATATTTGAAGAGTTCCTGAATAAAGGAACACCCTGTCTTTCTCTTGCTGCCATCTGCAATCCTTTAACTGCCTTGTGAAGAAACCCAAGCCATTCTGCTGCAGGATGACAAGCCATGTGGGAAAAAAAAACTTAGACACCCTGGAGAGAGCCTACCAAGTGTGAAACATGTGAGACCAGCAAATATCATCCAGCTTCCAGCCAATCTGGGATCTGAGCGAAGATACATGAGGAAACCCAACAGTGACCAACCAAGCTGACTCAGACCAGTGAACCACTAAGCTGTCCCCAGTGACTTGTAAGCTAAATAAATGGTGTTGTTTTAATTCACTGAATTTTGGAGTGATTTGTTTAGAGCAAAAGCTGATTGGTATACAGTAAGTGCTACATTGAAGATGGGAAGAGAAGGGGATGATAGAGGATGAGATGGTTGGATGGCATCACTGACTCAATGCACATGAGTTTGAGTAAACTCCAGGAGTTGGTGATGGACAGGGAGGCCTGGCATGGTGCAGTCCATGGGGTTGCAAAGAGTCAGACACGACTGAGCAACTGAACTGAACTGAACTGAAGTCCTACATATGAATGAGTTCCATTCCAAGAGTGTGCTCCTAAGTCCAATTTGTTCTAGGTACCCAACTAACACAATTGGCTATATAGTACTGTACTATGCTAGGCTTATAATGCTTTTTACACAAAGAATACATAAACCCAAACAAAAAAGTTAAAAAAATTTTTTTTAAATCTTACAGTGTAGTAAGTACCTTGAAAAGTACATTAGCACAGTAGAATTACAACTAAAGCAACTAGCACTCAACAGTAGAAATCTGGCATACAGGGGCTGGCATCAAGTGAACAGACAAGGAGAGTTACTGACTGGAGGAGAGAGAGGATATGGAACTAAAATGCTTTGAACCCCAAGTGTTAACATCTTAGCATTCCTATGTTTTATACTAAGGAGGGTGAATAGACTTGGAGCAGCTGCTGCAGGGAATTCTATGCAGAGTTCACCAGAGATGGGTAATGTTTCCTTAACAGCTTTCAGTAAACATGAATATGTACCATAAAAATCTTCATGCATATAGTTTGTTCTCTTGCCAGTGTCTCTGAAGAGTGAGAGGGGTCAAATTTGATATTTAAATTCATTTTTAATGTCTCTATTATGTGAAGGAATTTGTTTTCCAACTCTATTAAGATTTTAATTTTGATCTTTTTTTTCTAAATTAAATATACTTTTACTTGAAATTTTCAAAAGATAAGAAAATGGGTAACTTTCTAGTTCAGATAATGTTTTCAGGTTTTGTCACTTTCATGAATGTAAGAATTGTGTGCTAATTGGGTCAGGGGTTTAATCAAAAGAGATCAAACCTATTTTAAAAGAAAGAAAGAAAAGGAATCTTCTCACTGTGGTGCTGTGCGTGAAACTGCTGTAAATATTCAATTAAGCAACAATGTACTGACATAGGAACTATTTCTCTGCATCATCTCCAACACTGACATTTAAGAAAAGTCACTGAAAGGAATTTAAAGTTTTTTGAGGGACTTTTTCAGCAGATGGGCAAGAATAAAAACTAAAATAGAAATGAATGAAAAATATTAAGTAGTGAGAAATATAAACTATATATTTGAGACATGGAAAGGGAAATGGAAGAAAACATTAGAGAGAAGATGATGAGATTCTGAGATAAATGGAAATCTTTCTAGGCCACCTGCCTTGAGAATTCTGAGTACTGTCTTTTCAAGCGGAGTTCTAGAATGAATACTCAAGAGAGTCCTTTAATGTGGGAGGCCTAATAATGGCAGAATAAGACAACCATCGAGTATTTTCCAGAAATCTCAAGAAATTCAGCCAAGATCAAGATAGTTCTTATATCAACAGCTCAAAGCAGCTATTGAACTTGACTGTCTCAATCTTCAGTTGCCAACTTTAATATCATTTCTGTTATCTCTGAACTTATGCACTGGCAGAATTCCCTGATCCTTGCTGAGAAGTAGCAAAAATACTATAGATAGTACTTTTGTATGCCATCTGCTATGAAGATCTTCATATCATTATACTCCTGGATTGTAGCTAAAATTGGTATGTAAGCAATGTGGAAACTTTATTTTTTTTTCTTCTAGAAAGCCAATATTACTGCTTTGCCGAACATCTAGATTAAAGATGAAAAGGAAAATAACCTCAAGAGATTATGAGAAGCAGAAAGTATTTGAAAGATTATTGCAAATTTTTTTTAAAAAAATTAAAGAAAACAACTTTGAATCAGCTTCTGAAAATACTGAAAGAGTTTCCTTCAAGCAGTAAGAAAATGTTTGTGGGATTGCCTTTAGTGAGATTTCAACTTTACTACACAGCAAATCTGCAAATGTAGGAATGGAAGTGGAGAAAAGGAGGAAAGTCCAGGTGTTCATCTACTATGAAGTGAAGTGAAGTGAAAGTCACTCAGTCATGTCTGACTCTGCGATCCCATGGACTATACAGTCCATGGAATTCTCTAGGCCAGAATTCTAGAAGGGAAAGGTAGCCTCCTTGGGTATCTTCCCAACCCAGGGATCGAAACCAGGTCTCCTACACTGCAGGCAGATTCTTTGCCAGCTGAGCCACAAGGAAAGCCCAAGAATACTGGAGTGGGTAGCCTATCCCTTCTCCATCAGATCTTCCCAACCCAGGAATTGAACTGGAGTCTCCTGCATTGCAGGCAGATTCTTTACCAACTGAGCTATCAGTTTTCATCTACTATATTAAGTCCATTTTATTTAGATGAAGGAACATTGAATAATTAGATGAGAACATCAAATCAGCAGAATCTAATGTCAGCAGAGCTAGTCAAATATTATGCAATATATGCCTCCAACAATCTCAGGTGCCAGTACTCACTAGTTAATATTACAAATGAATAGTAGAGTAATCCTAATACAGCAGAATATTTGTTTCTGTTATCTAATATCACAATATTAAAATGTAACTACCAAAATATTTATTAATAATTGCATTTCTTTCTGAAACTTAGATTTAATTATGTATCACATAACTTCATTTTGTTATGGCGATATTTGTTTCTGACTTTAGCCTTGGTTCAAACTTAATTTTGATTTTGACTTTTCAGTATTTGGCCAAATGTGTATTTGTTGTAGTTTTAATGGTTTTCCATATATTCCAGGAGTTCAAATAAAGGATTCAAAAATGGGAAAAATTGGTTAATTAAACCATGGTTTTGAGGCATCAGACAATAGCCAGTACATGACTATGATGACTAGAAGAAAGAAATCAAATGAGGTGATTTCTATGACTGACCTAGTCTGTTGCCTAAAAGTAGTTCTTAGAACAGAGTGCAGTGAGAAGAAAGCCTAGAAATCATGTTGAGTTGAGAGAATAGAATGCTGAGTTTGGATCAGAGAGAGCTCTGGAGGAGACCCTTCTAGAGGTTTGTACCCAGGGTCCCTTTGAGTCTTTGGCTAAGAACTGATCCATGTGTGAGTGGGATAAAATTTTCCAAAACTAGAAAGAACCACTAAAAAACAGACTGAACGATTCAGTACTCACACAGGACTAGAAATATTTGTGTTCCCAGCAGTCAAAGTGGAAATGTCTTTTAATAGAGAAATTGCTGAAGTGTTCTGAAGAGAGACACACCTTAGTAGCAGGGCTAAATTAGTCCTAGATTAAGTCTACACTGGATTTGTCATAACAAGGCTTAAAAGAAAGCCTCAAAAATACAAAATTTATCCACAAGTAGGTACCCCTATGGGAAAACAAAATTGAACACCCTTTGAAGCAATAAAACAAAATCGAACATTCAACAACATAAAACAAACAATGCTTAAAATTAAACAAAACATTACCACACATTTCTATAGAAGTAGACCCAGATATAAAGAAGAATATTGAAATAGTATGGCTTCCCTGGTAGCTCAGCTGGTAAAAAATCTGCCTGGAATGCTGAGAGACCCTGGTTCGATTCCTGGGTTGGAAAGATCCCCTGGAGAAGAGATAGGCTACTCACTCCAGTATTCATGGGGTTCTCTGGTGACTTAGCTGGTAAAGAATCTGCCTGCAATGTGGGAGACTGGGTTTGATCCCTGGGTTGGGAAGATCTCCTGGAGGGAGTCATGGCCTGGAGAATTCCCATGGACTCAAGAGCCTGGTGGGCTACAGTCCATGGGGTCACAAAGAGTCAGACATGGCTGAGCAACTAATCACATACATAAATCTAAAATATGTTCAAAGATGTGAGAAATAATATAACTATATTAAGAGAGAAATAGAAAACCTCAGAAAGATCCAAGTGAACTTCTAGAGATGAACAACTCAATATCAGAAATATAAAAATGACACTGGATAAGATTAATGGAAGAGTAGATACGCCAGAAAAAAAGATCAGAGGAACTGAAAACCTAGTAACAGAAAATATCCAAAATTAAGCACCTAGAAAAAGGACTGAACAAAAAAAGGTACAGAAATAATGAAATGTGAGGCAATATCAATCTGTCTAATCTGTTACTGAGACCCCAAAGTAGGAGGTGGACAAAAATAAGATATAAGGAAAAATAATGGTAAAATATTTGCAAATCTGATGAAAACTAAAACCACAGAATCAAGAATTTTAACAAACCCAGACAGAAATAATATAAAGAACACCACGCCAACTTGAATAACAATCGAATTATTAAAAACAAGTGATTAAAAAAATTCTTAAAAGCAGCCAGACCCCCCCAAAAAAATTACAAAAGCAGCCAGATAAAAAAGACAATTATAGTAGAAAACAATAGAGATTTGTGAAGAGCTGAAAAAAGAAACTTCATCTAGGAATTTTTAAGTAGAATATATTTCAAAAATGTAAGAGATATAAATACATTCTCAAACAAAAGCTGAGAGGATTCATCACCAGCACATCTGAACTCCTAGAAATGTTAAAAAATATTTTTTTCAGGCAAAAAGAAAATGATTCCATGTGGAAATTTTGATTGACACAAAGGGAAAAAAGAATGTCAAAACTGACAGACCCGTATTGGTATCCTCATTGTCTAGATATTTCACTATTACCTTTAACCAAACTTTCACTGAAAATGCTCACAGTGTCTTGAATATGTAATTCACTATAGATACATACAAATCAGTTATCAACCAAGTTTTTGCTGCTTGCTCAACAGTACTTTTTCCATTATTCTTTCATTTCTGAGTAAATTTCCTAGAGGACTCTTCTAGAAATTGTGCAATCTACTTTGCCGTTTTCATCTGCTTTCTAATTCTTTCTACTACCATAGGGGTAGTTTGACGATAAGAGAGAATTCTATTACTACTGAACAGTTGGCATATATTCATAAATTTAAAGAAACAAAACACAGGCATACGTATGGGTTACCCTTGAAAGGATAATGTCAAATGAAGGAAGTCTGGGAGAAAAAGGAAGTCGAGAATAAAGGACTTCATGACGCATACTATATAATTCCATTCTGTAAAATTTTAGATAAAGCAAAATTATAGCAAAAGAAGCTACATTAATCAAGACATTTGTGGTATTAGCATGAAAAGGTTAATGTACTGAAATAGAGAATCTAAATATAGACCCACATATATCTTGTCAAATCTTCCCATGTGGTAATAGTGGTAAAGAACCCATCAGCCAATGCAGGAGACGTAAGAGATGTGGGTTTGATCCCTGGGTCAGGAAGATTCCCTGGAGGAGGCCATGGCAACCCACTCCAGTATTCTTGCCTGGAAAAATCGCAAAGACAGGGGAGCCTAGCGGGCTAGAGTCCATGGGGTTGCAAAGAGTCAGACACCACTGAAGTGATTTAGCACAGCACAGCACATCTTGTCATTTGATTTTCAACCAAGCTGTGAAGGAAACTCAATGAAAAAAAAGACGCTTTTTCCACAAAGGCTGCAGAAACAGTTAGGTATGATATATATTTAATGTGTATATATTGAAATTAGCCCTTATTGCATATCATGTTAACAAGAAATGAACAGGAGGCCTAAACATACGAGCTCATTATTATTAAAATTTTATAGGTTAGGCAAATATTTTTAGATATGGAACATGAAGAATGAGCCACAAAATGAAATTATTGATAATTTGGAAGTTCATCAAAATTTTAAATTTTGCTCTTTGAAAGACACTGTTAGCAAAATGAAAAATCAAGCCGTAGACTTAGGAAAAATATATTTCAAAACATATTTCAAAGGCTTATGTCTAAGATGTATAAAGAACTCTTACTCCTTTATACTAAGAAGACAAAATGAAAATATTGGGCAAAAGGTAAAAGAAAATATGAGTGGTAAACAAATACAGGCCAAAAGGCTCAACATTGTTAGTACATATGCAGATGAAAACCATTAAAAGTTGCCACTACACATTTACTTTCATGACTAAAATTTAGAAGACTGACCACACCAAGGGCTGTAAAGATTGTGGAGCCCCTTGGACCTCCCACACCTTGCAGCTGGGAATGGGAAAATTCACAACCACTTTGGAAAACAAGTGGTCAGTTTCTTGAAACTATACATTTTCCCATCAGCTCAATGTTTGGTATTTACCTTAGAGAATTGAAAATATATGTACACACAAATATGAAGCAACTGTGGCAGGTAAAACAGTGTATCATGAGTGAACAACTCCTACTATAAGGCATTGTGGAATGTCTTAATGAATTTCAATACATAGATCATGGCATAACTGTGCTAAAAGACCCTGGAATAAAGACAAGGATGGTTTTCTGTTTCCGTCAACCATTTAATAAAATAAATAAATAAAATAAACAACAAAGTAGTGAAGCAGTTTGGATATATGATTGAGAAAGCAATTAGCTTGGAGAGTTCACAAATGAATAATCATGAATTGATTGGATTTAAAACACTTGACCCTCTTAGGTCAATAATAATAATGCATACTCCAGGTCTCCTAAAAGCACTCGACTTGTTGAATAAGAAACATGCATATTTCAAGTTAAAGGTTTCACAGATCTTATTCTGTGCCATGCCGTTAGGGTTCAGTACTGAAACAGAATATCTTTTGCCACTGTTTTTGAACCCTAGTCTTTTCAAAAGGAAATGCATTCTCTTTGTTCATTTTTAGACTCCAATAAATCTAATAATTGAAAAGATTTTAATAATTATAAATGCTGACATTTATTATACTTTAACAGAAAAAGTATAATATATATGATTGAACTATTTGCGTTTTCGTAGGTACAATTGGCATTCACTTAGCAATTTCAACGTGATCAAAGATAATCATAATTTTTTCCCTTAGACTTCAGTATAATGCTTTGAACTAGCTCTTTAAGTATAGGCTCTGGAATTGTTGTTCTAATCATAAAGGTGTGTGTGTGTGTGTGTGTGTGTGTGTGTATGTTAAGAAATTACTGATGACAAAGAAATAGTTACATGCAACAAAACACCAAGAGGGATTTAGTAGGTCTCATAAAATGCTACATCCAGTGCTGTGACAAGCCTAATAATGTCAGAGAAATAAGACGCAATAAAATCTTTCTTTAATTTATGACTGGTGAAGCATCTGCTAAGATGAGGTACATAAACCACAAAAGGCACAAGTATGAGAATGTGTATGCCTTACCATAGGTTACAGTTGGGAGGAATATAAAGGAAACACTGTACAAAACAGGAAATTTCATGTCTTCTACATTTAATCGTGCTGAGAATTATTGACTGTGTCAACATTACACAGTATTTATAAGATTAGACAACTCCTTTCCCCACAACTTAGCCTTTAAGCACCTATTTCATTTTTTTAATTTAATGAGCCATTTATTCTAATGAATGGGTGCATTAAGACTTTATCGCTTATACTTGATTGTTCAACGTTTTTTTTCTTCATGGTGTTACAAAATATAGCAAATGTTTTAGTCAAAAATACATTCCTCTGTCACCTGACTTTCTATCAAAGTTAGGTGTGAATACCTAGCACTGTGATGACTCCTTAATAAATACATTGAGTGTTTAAGAAATTTGATTTATTTGTTCATTTCGTGAGCTGTCGTCTATGGGGTCGCACAGAGTCGAACACGACTGAGCGTCTTAGCAGCAGCAGCAGTGCATACCTGAAAGTTAATTGCACAAGTATTATCTTAGATTCCTTAAATTGTAGGAATTTGGGGTAATAACATAGGATGTAACTTTGGGAAATTGCTGCAAAATATAAATAACTTTAGTATTTAAACCAATGATACCTGGGCTCTGATTATCTTCTTATAAAGAAAAGTGAAAAGTGAAAGTGAAGTCGTTCAGTTGTGTCTTGACTCTTTGCGACCCCATGGACTATAGCCTACCATGCTCCTCTGTCCATGGGATTTTCCAGGCAAGAGTACTGGAGTGGGGTGCCATTGCCTTCTCCAGGGGATCTTCCTGACCCAAGGATTGAACCCAGGTCTTCCACCTTGCAGGCAGACACTTTACCATCTGAGCCACCAGGGAAGTTACAAAGTGATTGGGCTCGAAAACTCCTACTTAATTCTCTAGTGAAAATGTGTTTAAATTCCAAAACTCATTCTTATTTCAGTATTTTAAATAAATGAAATTTATATTATATCTAATAGTAATGCAAGTTCCCACAGATGTCAACTTGCACAGGCAGATTTGGCAAGAGGTCCCTGACAAATTTTAGTGATGATATTCATTGAAGACTTAAACTAAGTAAATCACAGAGAAGTGGATTTGAGCATATTCTGATGTGCTTAATATAGATGAATTTCCTTCAGTATTATACAGACATTCTAGAGTGTTCTTTTACCCTGAAATGAAAGGAAGAAGGTCAAATGTAACAGTTTCCATTTATTTGCACCAAATTTTACAAGCAGATTTAAATTTTGATTCCTTTTATGTTATAGCATTGTGCCTGCTGACTCTGCATACTAATATTGATTAGTATTGTATTAGACTTATTGATGTAGGTTTTCCAAATATAAAGTCTTAGAAGTGACTATGTTTCACAAGCATAAATATGGTGACATAACTCAGTACTGACTCATAGACATGGTATTCCTTTTCACAGGGAAGCGCTGAGAAATAACATTATTCTTCCTATGTTACATGAACTGTAAATTGTAAAAAGGTAATTCAAATGTAGCTCTTCAATTTTCAAATGCATTATTCACTATTTTATTAGTCAAATTGTGAATAATTTTTAATTTTAATGAAAGAATTTAAACATACAGAAATCAGCTCTTTCTAGGGAAACCATTTCAGTCCTATGAAGGTAACTTTCTTGTTGATTCTTATACCTAGCAGGGCTTTGGAATCAGTTCAGTTCAGTTCAGTCACTCAGTTGTGTCCGACTCTTTGTGATCCCATGATCACAGCACGCCAGGCCTCCCTGTCCATTACCAACTCCCGGAGTTCACTCAAACTCATGTCCATTGAGTCGGTGAAGCCATCCAGCCATCTCATCCTCTGTCATCCCCTTCTCCTCCTGCCCTCTGTCCCTCCGAGCATCATGGTCTTTTCCAATGAGTCAACTCTTCTCATGAGGTGGCCAATGTATTGTAGTTTCAGCTTCAGCATCAGTCCTTCTAATCAATACCCAGGACTGATCTCCTTTAGGATGGACTGGTTGGATCTCCTTGCAGTCCAAGGGACTCTCAAGAGTCTTCTCCATCACCACAGTTCAAAAGCATCAATTCTTCAGTGCTCAGCTTTCTTCACAGCCCAACTCTCACATCCATACATGACTACTGGAAAAACCGTAGCCTTGACTAGACGGACCTTAGTTGGCAAAGTAATGTCTCTGCTTTTGAATATGCTATCTAGGTTGGTCATAACTTTCCTTCCAAGGAGTAAACGTCTTTTAATTTCATGGCTGCAATCACCTTTTGTAGTGATTTTGGAGCCCGCAAAAATAAAGTCTGACACTGTTTCCACTGTTTCCCCATCTATTTCCCATGAAGTGATGGGACCAGATGCCATGATCTTCATTTTCTGAATGTTGAGCTTTAAGCCAACTTTTTCACTCTCCTCTTTCACTTTCATCAAGAGGTTTTTTAGTTCCTCTTCACTTTCTGCCATAAGGTGGTGTCATCTGCATATCTGAGGTTATTGATATTTCTCCTGGCAATCTTGATTCCAGCTTGTGCTTTCTTCCAGCCCAGGGTTTCTCATGATCAGTTAAAGGAACTTAAAAAACAAATAGTAAAAATTCCTAGGGATGAATCCTATAGATTCTGAGGCAAGTGTTGGATGGAGCCCAACATTCTATCTATAGAATAAGCTCCTTTGGTGTTTCTGTTGTGTAGCCAGGTGTGGAGTTCCTGGGAACTAAGATGTGTGACTTCTCTGAGAACATCGGAGCTTCCCAAGTTCCTGTGGCTCTTATTGCACACGTATTTTCCCTGGCCTAAGAGAAGATTGTTCATACAAGGTGGTAGATTAAAAAAGCTCCCAGGACTTTCTAGAGTGAGTTAGACCATTGGCAGAAATTAAATAAGACAACAGTTACTTTCCTTAAGATTGACCCCTGTTTTTCATTCCCCTAAAAAAATTCTAGTCATATGCATCACTTACACAAGTGCTTTTCAATAAGTATATTCTTATTAAGTCAGCAACTATAAATATTTCTTATTTAATGAGCTTTTTCAAAATAGAGAAACATACTTCCAGCCCAGGGTTTCTCATGATCAGTTAAAGGAACTTAAAAAACAAATAGTAAAAATTCCTAGGGATGAATCCTATAGATTCTGAGGCAAGTGTTGGATGGAGCCCAACATTCTATCTATAGAATAAGCTCCTTTGGTGTTTCTGTTGTGTAGCCAGGTGTGGAGTTCCTGGGAACTAAGATGTGTGACTTCTCTGAGAACATCGGAGCTTCCCAAGTTCCTGTGGCTCTTATTGCACACGTATTTTCCCTGGCCTAAGAGAAGATTGTTCATACAAGGTGGTAGATTAAAAAAGCTCCCAGGACTTTCTAGAGTGAGTTAGACCATTGGCAGAAATTAAATAAGACAACAGTTACTTTCCTTAAGATTGACCCCTGTTTTTCATTCCCCTAAAAAAATTCTAGTCATATGCATCACTTACACAAGTGCTTTTCAATAAGTATATTCTTATTAAGTCAGCAACTATAAATATTTCTTATTTAATGAGCTTTTTCAAAATAGAGAAACATAGAATCTAAGGTAACAAATTCTAGACCTATAGATGAATTATGACTTGGTGACTATAAACATCAGACAAAAATACTGAGTATGAAATTATGTTGTGCAGAAGTTATTTGATAGCACTTTTTACACTTGTCCACTTTGCTCAACATTCAGAAAACGAAGATCCTGGCATCTGGTCCCATCACTTCATGGGAAATAGATGGAGAAACAGTGGAAACAGTGTCAGACTTTATTTTGGGGGGGCCCCAAAATCACTGCAGATGGTGACTGCAGCCATGAAATTAAAAGACACTCTTTGGAAGAAAAGTTATGACCAACCTAGATAGCATATTCAAAAGCAGAGACATTACTTTGTCAACTAAGGTCCATCTAGTCAAGGCTATGGTTTTTCCAGTAGTCATGTATGGATGTGAGAGTTGGACTGTGAAGAAGGCTGAGCACCAAAGAATTGATGCTTTTGAACTGTGGTGTTGGAGAAGTCTCTTGAGAGTCCCTTGGACTGCAAGGAGATCCAACAGTCCATTCTGAAGGAAATCAACCCTGGGATTTCTTTGGAAGGAATGATGCTAAAGCTGAAACTCCAGTACTTTGGCCACCTCATGAGAAGAGTTGACTCATTGGAAAAGACTCTGATGCTGGGAGGGATTGGGGGCAGGAGGAAAAGGGGACGACAGAGGATGAGACGGCTGAATGGCATCACGGACTCGATGGACGTGAGTCTGAGTGAACTCCGGGAGTTGGTGATGAACAGAGAGGCCCGGTGTGCTGCGATTCATGGGTGGCAAAGAGTCGGACACGACTGAGTGACTGAACTGAACTGAACTTTATTATTATTATTTTTTGCCTTATTATTTTAACTAGAAAGTTCTCATTGAACATAAAAATTTGTAACTAAGCAAAAAACTACAAAAAACATGATCTTTTATATCATGCAGAATGTTTTCTTCAACAACCAGTCTTTCCAAATATTTTTGGTTTGAGAATTTTCATACCTACAGAAATGCTGAAGTAGCATAACATTGCATGCACTTTCCTTTGTATTTATGGCTATTAAACCACACCCTCTGCATATTTGTCTATCTAATACTTTATCTACCCAGACACACCTTTTTTAATCTGCTAAACCTTAAGAAAACAATTTATAGGTATTAAGATTCTTGTCTCTAAACACTCAATGTGCATATTCTAAGGAATAGACGTTGTCCTCCATAACCTCCATACCATTATCACACTTAGGAAGATTAGCATTAATAAATATCATCTAACATAGGCTTTATTTACATTTCCCCCATTAGTCCCCAGTGGCATTTAGAACTATTTCTCTTAAGAATTCAATTCAAACTCAGTCAAGTGCCATGCATTTTAAAAATATTTTTTAGTCCCTTTTAACTTCCCCCTTGCTACTTTTATTACTTTTTCATGAGATGACTTTTTTTTTTAAGAGTTTGAGCTCATTTTTGTTTATCTGTTTTAAGAATCAGACATGACTGAGCGACTTTCACTTTCACTTTTCACTTGGTAGAAAAGTCTAAATATTAGGCATGATAGGCATACCAGGTTTTACTGCACTTGACTATATTACACTTGCAGATACTGCATTTTTTTTTAATAAAATGAAGGTTTCTGGTAAACCTGTGTCAAGCAAGGGTTGATAGCACTAGCACTATTTGGGAATATCATTTGCTTATTTCATGGTCTCTGTCATGTAATTCTCATAATATTTCAAACTTTTGCATTTTTACTATATTTTTATGGTGATGTATAATCTTTAATGTTACTAAAACTCAGTGAAGGCTCAGACTATGGTCTGAATTTTTTAGCAACAAAATATTTTAAAATTCAGGTATGAACATTGTTTTCTAAGACATAATGCTATTACAGACTTAACAGACTACCATATAGTGTTAACATTACCTTTATATGTACCGGGAAACCGAAAGATTTGTGCGACTTGCTTTATTACAATATTCACTTTATTGAGATTATATGGAAGTGAAGCCACAATATTTTATTGAAACACCTGTACAGCAGTTTCCCCTCTTATCAGTGAGGGAAACTTTCCAAGACCCCCAGTGAAACCACAGAGAGTACTGGACCCTATATATACTATGTTTTTCCTATATATACATAACTATAATTATGTTTTAATTTATAAATTAGGCACAGTAGTAGATGAGCAATAATAATAATAAAATAAAGCGATTATAAATATATACTGTAATAAAATTTATATGAATATGGTTTCTAAGTATCTTATTGTACAAAGCTGATGCCTTTTCCATCTTAACTAAGCACTTACCTCACACTGTGGCCATAACTTTTGCAGTTTGAGGGGAGATAGCAAAACTAGCATGAGGGGTTTTTTTCTCACAATTTCAGCAATGGAAGATTCATTCTTAGCACAGATTCTAGTAATCAGCAAATGATTTTTTTAATTTCTTTAATAAGCTGAGAACTTTCAGCTTTTCACAGAAAAGAAGCATCTTATGGCTTCTTTTTGGCATAATCCTAACTGCTAACATCACATCTCTTTGTACTTTGTGATCATTACTGAGCAAATAAGAGTTACTTGAACACAAGGACTGCAGTACTTGGACAGTCCAGTCCATCTGCTAACCCACAGAGCTTTTAATACCAAGTGACTACTATGTGGGAAATCCTGGATCAAAGGGATATTTGGGATGCTTCATGTCGGGGCAGGGGACCAGGCCGGAGCAAGATGTCATCATGCCACTCAGAATGGCCTGTAATTTAAAACTTACCGTTATTTATTTATGGAATTTTCCATTTAACGTTTCTGGGCCTAGGTTGACCTCAGGTAACCAAAACCACAGAAAGGTCAGCGGTCAGTAAAGGTGGGGGAAGGACTACTGTAACCTCTCTTCTTTCATTCTCTCTATCCCTCATATCCTCTATCTCTTTTCCTCATCCTTTTACCCTTCCTGTCTTCTTTCTTTATTTTAAAATTATTTTTATTCATATATGCAATATGTATTTAATGCTGGCTTCAAACATACACTAAAGCATCTTCAAAAAGTAACACAATACATTTTCTGTGAAGAATTTTGATAAGATCTCCTCATATGGAAAAATAACATTTAGCTTAAGAATAAAGTAGCCAGAATATTTGGTTTAGAATACTTTTTAATTTTTCATATTGGAACAATCTCATACATAAGAAAAGTTATGATCTAGTCAAGGAACTCTACTGTACTTTTCACCCAGATTTCAGGAATATCAATATATAAGTATTTTACCAGATACATTTTCTCTATATTTTTTTCTAAAGTGTCTGAGAGCAAGTTGGAGACATGAAACCCCATTTCTCCTAAATTTTCCAATGCGTACTTCTTTGAAACTAAAATATTTCTCACATAACCTCAGTTTAGTTATTAAAAATAGGAAATCAGCATTGAAACTTTACTAGTTTCTAATCTATAGGCATTATCCAGACCAAATTTTAAATTCAAATTTCTGAGTTATCTCACTAATGTTGCATACGCATTAGAAATACAACAGGTAAAATAAGCTTTCCTGTCCGGGATTTCATCCAACAGTGCATATTTCATGTTGTTGCCATGTTCTCTAATTTTCTTTAATCTGGAATAGTTCCCCAGGCTTTATCTTTCATGCCTTTGACATTTTTTAAGAACCTGTGGCAGATTCATGTTGATGCATGGCAAAACCAATACAATATTGTAAAGTAAAATAAAGTAAAAATAATATAATAATTAATTAAAAATAAAAAGAAAAGAAAATTCTAAAAAAAGAATATAAGTCTTTTTTTGTTGTTTATGCTTTGGCAGATTGTCCTACAGTTTGGGTCTGGCAGATAGATTCAGGTTATGCTTTGCTCTTTTCCCAGGAATACCTTCAAGGGATGATGTGTCCTTCTCAAGGAAGCAAATCACTATTAATGGTGATTTTAACTTTGATCACTTGTCTAAGGAGGTATCTGCCAGTTTTCCTCACTATAGAATTCCTATTTCCCTCTCTGAATTTAATATGCTTCTTTAGGGAAAATATTATGTTTATCATCAATTAATTACCCCATAATTTTAGTGACAATGATGATTCTTTCTGAAATGATTTTTTACCCTAGTTTTGCCAAATAGTGGTTTTTTAACTACATAGTTGCTTCTATATTTATTAGCTTACATTCTAAAACATGGAATAATTCTACGTTATTCATTCATTCACTTATATCATATTGGACTTATAGATTGTTAGTTTATTCTCTCATTTCAGTCATTTCGGGCACTAAGTCATTTTTGACTCTCTGCGACCCCATGAACCACAGCATGCCACGCTTCCCTGTCTATCACCATCTCCCGGAGCTTACTCAAACTCATGTCCATCAAATCAGTGATGCCATCCAACCATCTCATCCTCTGTCATCCCCTTCTCCTCCTGCCTTCAATCTTTCCCAGCATCAGGGTCTTTTCCAATGAATCAGTTCTTCACATCAGGTGGCCAAAGTACTGGAGTTTCAGCTTTAGCATAAGTCCTCCTAATGAATATTCAGAACTGATTTCCGTTAAGATTAACTGGTTTGATCTCCCTGCAATCCAAGGGACTCTCAAGAATCTTCTTCAACACCACATTCAAAACCATCAATTCAAAACCATCAATTTTGCGCTCAGCTTTCTTTTAAGTCCAGCTCTTCATCCATACATGACTACTGGAAAAACCATAGCTTTGACTAGATAGACCTTTGTTGGCAAAGTAATATCTCTGCTTTTTAATATGCTGTCTACATTAGTTATAGCTTTTCTTCCAAGGAGCAAGTGGCCAAAGTACTGGAGTTTCAGCTTTAGCATAAGTCCTCCTAATGAATATTCAGAACTGATTTCCGTTAAGATTAACTGGTTTGATCTCCCTGCAATCCAAGGGACTCTCAAGAATCTTCTTCAACACCACAATTCAAAACCATCAATTCAAAACCATCAATTTTGCGCTCAGCTTTCTTTTAAGTCCAGCTCTTCATCCATACATGACTACTGGAAAAACCATAGCTTTGACTAGATAGACCTTTGTTGGCAAAGTAATATCTCTGCTTTTTAATATGCTGTCTACATTAGTTATAGCTTTTCTTCCAAGGAGCAAGCATGTTTTAGTTTCAAAATCACTGCAGATGGTGACTGCTGCCATGAAATTAAAAAACTATTTATCTTAGTTTACATTTTATGAAAGGTAATCTTCTCATTATATATGTGTATCAAATCATCATATTTTACCCCTTGCTGCTGCTGCTGCTGCTAAGTCGCTTCAGTCGTGTCTGACTCTGTGTGACCCCATGGACGGCAGCCCATCAGGCTCCCTGTCCCTGGGATTCTCCAGGCCAAGAATAATGGAGTGGGTTGCCATTTCCTTCTCCAGTGCATGGCAGTGAAAAGTGAAAGTGAAGTTGCTCAGTCGTGCTTTTACCCCTTAGCTTTACATAATATGATCTGTTAATCATATACCAATAAAGCTGAAAAATTTTTCTGAGAGTTGGCTGAATTTCAAATGAATGACATAATTCCGCCAAAAATTATGGAGGAGGAAATCTGAGAACCCTCAGTAGAGAATACCTGAGACATCGTTCAGCAATCCCGAAAGTTTCTAACTCTCACTGTGAACTACTGTATTTGCCATCATCTTTTATACCTCAGTCTCACATGTTTGATTACTGTGAATCTGTTCCCTGATTCTTCTGTGATTCTGTCCCATGAACTACCATGTTCTGCTGGTAAATCAAGTTTTAGTTACAAACCTATAACCCAGGAAACTCTGGGGGAGGAAACAAGCCAGACTTGCTGAAGTAAGCAAGCCCCTTTGGATCGCCAAATGAGGCTTGCTATGGTTTTCAAGTATCTAGAGTCATGAATAAATTATTTCAATAATTTTAATGTATTGAGTACCTTCTATTGTCCAATCACTATTTTATGGGTTTACCAGGAGAATTAGATTCATCTATCTTACATATCAAAAATAAATAATTCTCAAGTTCACTTTTATATATTGCAACATATAATCAACATTAATTTTTAAACTAAAAAAAATAGCCATGATTTTACAAGAAGCATAGGCAGAATCTGATTAATGAATGTGATCTTAAAATCCCCTGCCATTCTCTATAGCTTATTTTCTGAGAAATAAGACTAATAAAGACTTAAACCAAATACTCTAAAATCCTGAGTATTTTTAAGAGAATTACCTTTGATATATATTTGGCTCCCACTGTCACTGCCTGAAAGATTTTTTTTTTCTTTTGTATGAGCACCTTTAATGCCTTTTGATCAGTTAAAAAGAATGGACAACTCTACAGTGCAGCAATCTCTCTGCTAAGAATTTATCCCACAGATGTATTTGCAATTGTGTGCTTAATACGTAAATTGGGATGCTAGGTACAGCATTATTTTTAATAGGAAAAATTTGCACAAAAAAAATGTTTATCAACAATTGGTTAGATAAAATGTGGCGGTGGTGGTTTAGTTGCTAAGTTGTGTCTGAGTCTTCACGACCCCATGTACTTTGTACTGTCGTCCACCAGGCTTCTCTCTCCATAGGATTTTCCAGACAAGGATACTGGCGTGGGTTGCCATTTCCTTCTCCAGAGAATCTTCCCTACCCACGGACTGAACCTAAGTCTCCTGGGTTGCAGGCGACTTCTTTACCAACTGAGCCACCAAGGAAGCCCTCTACCAGATAGAGGGAGCAAATACTGCTGTGTCATTATGTACAAATAAACATGTATTTATTTATACCAGAGACACTTTTTCACCTTGAAAATGTGTGTAGACACATTAAAAGTTAGCATTCTGATCTCTTCCTTTTAAAAATTAATTTTCCATTTATTGAAAACACCTGTATGAGATTCCTTTTGCGCACTTACTGAATTTCAGCTGCATATTATTTGGTAGCCCAAGGCAATATATTTTATCTAGTGTTTAACTTGTCTTTACTCTTCAAGTAAGATGATTCACCCAGCAAGGAATTTGTGGTGACAAGTATTATTTTAATCTCATCTTGCTCTTAGTTTTACTGTCTTTTTGTGAGGGGTGAGAATCCCTAATATTTAAAAACTTATGCTAGTATTATCTGACAGTCTTTAATTCTCTAGTAATAATAATTGCCTTTAAAAATTGGGTTCTGATGCTTGCCCTGCCATCTAACTAAAATACTAAGATGTACTGTTATTTAGGATTGATGTTCTTATCTTAGGGTGGTCCTAGGGCTTAGTAACACTAAAACCTTCAAGACTTTAAAATGAAAAATGAAATCAATTTCTTCTGAACTAAAAGCTTTCTTCCTTCTAGACAGCACTTTTGCTTCTAAAAACTACTATTAGTGTCTCAATGTGCTTTGTAAGAACCTAAACACAAATACATAGCTGATTGCTGAAGCTGAAGCAACTGCAAGGGGTTGAACATAAGCTACAGGTTTTTTTGTTTTCTTTTCTTTAAGTGTAGTATCCTCTTTGTCAGGTTTTTTATTTTCTTGAAATTTAGTGCAATAGCATAAACCTTTTTTTTATAGCTGATACATAATGTATGATTGCCTATAAATCTGAGCTTTGTCTGGCAATGGACATGTTCAAGCACTGCAGCATAATAAATGTATTACAGTGATTGACTATAATAGTCCCTCACAGTCTAAGTTCAAAGCATTAGAGCTTTTGAATTTCCAAAACTTTCTGTGTTCCACCTATTCCATCCCCTTCACCTGTTTAAATGGCAGTAAACTAATTTATGGAGGCTTCCCCGGTGACTCAGATGGTAAAGAAACTGCCTGCAATGCAGGAGACCTGAGTTTGATCCCTGGGTCCGAAAGATTCCCTGGAGAAGAGAATGGCAACCCACTCCAGTAGTCTTGCCTGGAGAATTCCATGAACAGAGAAGCTTGGAGGGCTGTAGCCCACGAGGTTCCAAAGAGCCAGACATGACTGAAGTGACTTTTTTTCTTTCTTTTCTAAAACTAATTTGTAAATCAGTTAATCTATAAATGTTTGGGTCACCACTTGCAGAAGACTGGTGGTCATAAGTCCACAGACACTACCAAGTCCTAAAACTCCTGAATTCTTTCCATAATGGTGAAACAAGTTAGTGTCATCATTTCTCAGGAAATGCTAAGTTAGAAGAAAATTATGCTTAATATTTTTGATGTTCTCAATGTACTGGAAGTATCTAGCCACTCCTTGTCCCCACTGTGGGTGGCAGCCTGCAGCCTCCAGCTGATGGGCAAGCAGGGATAGGACCTGCCCTTCATAAGCTGGCAGAGCAATGTATCCTTCTCCCCAGACCACTGATTCAGTCAACAGAAGGTACACCTAGAACTTTGCCGGGATACCATGAACTGAGGAGGCATATCAGAGACCTTCATGAAAAGATAGCTGAACCCCATCATTGGGTATAACAGAGCTGACCAAGCACTGGAAAGGGGCCTGGATCTAGCTTTACCTGAAAATTTCCTGTTCCTTGAATTTTCATTCATGTAAGACAATAAATTCCCCTCCCTCTCACACACACATGCGCACACACACACACACACACACACACACACACATGCACATGTTTCCCTTTCTACTTAAGCCAGTTTGAGGTGTGTTTTTTGCATCAAAAGTGTCATGAAAAATATACTTTCTGATTTTATTGAAAAAGAGGTTGATGCACTCAGGAGGGTTTGTCTAAAGCTGTTTATAAGCACTTCACAAACAGCTGGCAAACAGGGGAATTTCTGATTCAAATGTCAAGGAAAAGAATGGTCACATTTACGATTTCCCTGGTGGCACAGTGGATGAGTCCACCTGCCAAGGCAGGAGACTGGTCCTGGAAGACTCCACATGCTGCAAAGCAACTAAGCCCACGTGCCACAATCACTGAGGCTGTGCTCTAGAGCCTGCAACCCAGAACTACTGAGAGCCCGCACGCTGCAACGACTGAAACCCACACCCTCTAGGGCCTGTGAGCTGCAGCTACTGAAGCTTGTGTGCCTAGAGCCTGCGCTCCAAAACAAGAGGAGCCACCGCAGTGAAAGCTCTGACACCGCAATGAACTAGCCACATCTTGAGAAAGCACGTGCAAAGCTAAAAGGTCCAGCGCAGCCATAAATAAGTAAGTTTTTTAAAAGAGAAGTGTGATCTGGAGACATCATCTTAAAAACAAACAAACAAAGAAGAATGCCAAATTTATTTTGACAAGGTCATGCAGGTATTTTGTATGACACTCCAGACTTGGGTAAAAGATACTTGAGTTTAAGCCCTAGGTCTAGCACTTACTGGAAAGTCACTTATTTTCTTAGGACTCTACTTATAAAGTGGAAATGATAATTGCCTCCTACTCTACAGGACTCCTATAAGAAAAATAAGTAATGGATATGTAAGAGCTTTTAAAATTATGGTGTGCCTAAAAATAGAATGAATTATTAACAATAATAATCATGTGTGCTTTTCCACTTATGTTAAGTAGCTTATTTCCATCTTTGCATCTATCTTTTTCCTTTAGATAATCTATTCAGGTTTACCATACTCTCAGAATTATTAAATTTAGACCTGGAAAACTGATGCGATGCATAAAGCTAACAATGAGTAGCAGCTTAACATGGAGTGCTGAAAAATATTTTCACTTGAACATTTCATCTGAGAGGATCTTTTTGACATTGGCATATTTTGGGAAATTTTACTTAAAGATTAATAGGAAGAGAGCTTCTTTTCTTGAGACTATAATAAGGGTCCCATGAAACCAACTAAAGTTTGATATTTTTTTTTAATTTTCAGAAAGTGAATGTAGAACCCAGCTGTTTACTCTCATTAATCTCATTCTTTAAACATAACAGGAGAACAAACAGATGGAGCTGTAATGTAATGTAAATCAAACACTGTACTTGAACATATCCAAATAATAGGGTTTCCACATCAAGTGATTAGAAGCCCTCAGGTGGAAACTCAGAGCAGGAATTTGTGCTGAATCACCTAGGGAGTCAAAGTTTTGGAAGTATCTGAGGTACTTATTAAAATTAAAGATTCTGAGCATAACTTTTGAACCCAAATTGATCATTAAGTCCATGTTTTTAGTAAAGCCTGTGCCGTGATCCCTCTGTCTTCCAACTTTGAGGACCATTCTATTATACTGCATTAAGGTGAAACAAAATAGAGTCCAAATAACATTTCAGGGGATGAAAATAAGTAACAGTGATAATATTGAAAAATTAAGACACTAATAAAAGAACCATGTTCCTCCACCCCCATCATCAAAAACTCTGCCAGCACAAGGAGCATAGCTGCCTGCTTCTCTCTGCCTCTTTGAATACTCATATGATGCTATGGCAACAATGAAGGCAGTGCTTCAGAAACAGTGGGTACTTGAATCCCCAGAGAGCTTGTTCACAATGCAGTTTCCATTTCTCTACCATGTGCCATGTCAGATAAAGGTCTCTAGCACTGGGACATCAAAAGATGAATTATACACAAATACCAAGCTTGATTCTGATCTGTTTGGAGGGCCAGACTCTGGGAAACCACGTACTAAATATGACCTTGACTTTTTCAACTTGTTTATGGATCCTGAGGATCAGTAAAGACTAAGAAAGCAACCATCAGGCAACTGCAAGACTGATGAGTGCTAAATATATACCTTTAACCATGTCTTCCTGTGAATTTAAAACTCATATCCCAACTGACTACTTGACATCTCCAACTGGATGCTGAATAAGCATCCCTTGATTGTTCAGTCACTAGGTTATGCCCAACTCTTTGCCACCTCATGGTCTACAGCATGCCAGGCTCCTCTGTCCTTCACTATCTCGTGGAGTTTGCTCAGATTCACGTCCATTGAGTCGATAATGCTATCTAACCATCTCATCCTCTGCCACCCTCTTCTCCTTTGCCTACAATGGTTTCTAGCATCAGAGTCTTTTCCAATGAGTTGGCTCTTATCAGGTGGCCAAAGTATTGGAGCTTCAGCTTCAGCATCATTCCTTTTGATGAATATTCAGGGTTGATTTCCTTTAGGATGGACGGGTTACATGTCCTTGCAGTCCAAAGGTCTCTCAAGAGTCTCCTCCAGCACCACGGTTCAAAAGCATCAATTCTTCAGTGCTCATACTTCTTTATGGTCCAACTCTCACATCTGTACATGACTACTAAAAACCATAGTTAAGTGACTACTGTAAGAATGATCACTGACTTACCACGAACAAAAGAGAACTCTCATTCCCTTCCAACCCAGATGCTGCCGTAGCTCAGTGCATCCACCTAATTTCTGAGGCCAGAAAACTAAGAGTCATTGTTCTTTCCTCTCTGTCCATGAGCCCTCTTGGCTAAAAGTTTTCTGCTCCCTATTAGCAAATCCTGTTGCCTCTACATTCAAGTATATCACTCAATGCTGGCACATGTGTTTGCTCAGTGAAATAAAATGTTCACTACTTCCACACTCATGAAAGCTACTATTCTTTCCCTTCTAGGTTAATGAAAAAAACTTTTTAATTATTCTCCCTCCTTCCATTCTTTGTTGTTCAATCACTCTCCTGTGTCCGACTCTTTGCAACCCCATGGAGAGCGGCACTCCAGAATTCCCTGCCTTTCACTATCTCCTTGAGTTTGCTCAAACTGATGTCCATTGAGTCGATGGCATCATCCAACCATCTCATCCTCTGTTGTCGCCTTCTCCTTGACTGCTCAGCATTCAGAGTAATCCTTGAACATCGCAATCAGGTCATGGCTCACCACCTCTTTACAAATATGATTAACATATTGGACACACTTTGCTTAGAATGATTCCAGTTTGTACCTATTGTCCTGATATCTTAATCAGGAAAGATACCTTTCTTTCTTAAAAATATCCTGATTTGGGGGAAAGAAAATATTGTCACTGTTTGCAACCTTCCATTTGCTTTGAATTGTACTTAAAATTAAATGTACATATTGATTCTGAGCTTTAATGTGCTGAAGCGTTGTCAGGCCCTGCCTCATGGACTATAACCCTCCCATCACACTTGCTCTCTGATTCTTCACCACAGAGGTTTTGCACAAGAACTTATCTTTCCCTGGGAACAGTCTTCCAGAGCTTCCCAGGGCTAATTCCATCTTCTTATTCAAGTCTCAGTTTTAATGTCACATACTCAGATAGCCTCAGCTCTCAAATAAATTTTCATTTATTATCTACCAATGCTTTGCATTTATAGTTATCTATCTTCTAACCACCATATCATATTTTGTTTCATCAATTACTGGTTTATTACCTCTCTTACATAATTTCACAAAACCAAAAACTGTATCTGTCTTGTTTACAATTTTATTCCCAACACCTAGAGAGCCCTCAAAAAATATGTGTCAAATGAATGAATGAGTCCAAATAATGAAGTTCTGTCTTATCCCAGTAGAGCTTACAGGGTCAGGCAAATTCTGCCTTTCTAGCTGAATCACTAGTCAAAATTTCTAAAGCAAAATTTTATAAAGTGCCATTTTTCATACCTTTTTATTCTTTGTTTCTCTTATTTTTATTTTGCCAAAATGCTGTAAAACATTACTCCAAATATTTTCTCAATTTAGATGGATACTGAAAAGTTACAAATCTGTCTTGAATTTGGTGCCAATTCTATTTCCATCATTCTTCAACTCAGACTCTGAGCCTTTGTTGTGAAAATGGTAGTGCCTCTGAAATTTTTTCTGGACTCTGAAACTTCTAGTCTGTGAACTTTATGTAAGGAATCCTGGCATTATAAGATGACTGAGGGCATGAAGGATGAAGTAATTTGGTTAGCATCACTGGATTGCTCAACTAATTTATCCTCTACTCACCCATCTCTATCTTCTTTCAACAAACTGGAAGTCATAATTATTCTTACCTTTGTCCTTACCTTCAGAGAGTAGCATTTAACCACCTACTTTTTGTCCTGGGGCCCTCTGTACTTTAACCCAAAGAATACACAGGTGGGAGGTAGCATCCTTTTTGTTACAGTTCAGTACTCAAGGACATGAGAGAAGCAGGAGAACGTGGTTCAGAGCAAGGGTCCTAGGCTGTCCTCCTGATAAGTTGTGACAACTTGGGTTGTATCCCAATTTCAAAAAGTGGCAATAAAGCAAGAGAGTTTGAGAAAAACATCTATTTCTGTTTTATTGACTATGCCAAAGCCTTTGACTGGGTGGATCACAATAAACTGTGGAAAATTCTGAAAGAAATGGGAATACCAGACCACCTAACTTGCCTCTTGAGAAATCTGTATGCAGGTCAGGAAGCAACAGTTAGAACTGGACATGGAACAACAGACTGGTTCCAAATAGGGAAAGGAGTACATCAAGGCTGTATATTGTCACCCTGCTTATTTAACTTATATGCAGAGTACATCATGAGAAACACTGGGCTGGAAGAAGCACAAGCTGGAATCAAGATTGCCGGGAGAAATATCAATAACCTCAGATATGCAGATGACACCACCCTTCTGGCAGAAAGTGAAGAGNGCCAAAGCCTTTGACTGTGTGGATCACAATAAACTGTGGAAAATTCTGAAAGAGATGGGAATACCAGAGCACCTGACCTGCCTCTTGAGAAATCTGTATGCAGGTAAGGAAGCAACAGTTAGAACTGGACATGGAACAACAGACTGGTTCCAAACAGGAAAAGGAGTATGTCAAGGCTGTATATTGTCACCCTGCTTATTTAACTTCTATGCAGAGTACATCATGAGAAACACTGGGCTGGAAGAAGCACAAGCTGGAATCAAGATTGCCAGGAGAAATATCAATAACCTCAGATATGCAGATGACACCACCCTTATGGCAGAAAGTGAAGAGGAGCTAAAAAGCCTCTTGTTGAAAGTGAAAGAGGAGAGTGAAAAAGTTGGCTTAAAGCTCAACATTCAGAAAACTAAGATCATGGCATCCGGTCCCATCACTTCATGGGAAATAGATGGGGAAACAGTAGAAACAGTGTCAGACTTTATTTTTTTGGGCTCCAAAATCACTGCAGATGCGGACTGCAGCCATGAAATTAAAAGGCGCTTACTCCTTGGAAGAAAAGTTATGACCAACCTAGATAGTATATTCAAAAGCAGAGACATTACTTTGCCGACTAAGGTCCATCTAGTCAAAGCTATGGTTTTTCCAGTAGTCATGTATGGATGTGAGAGTTGGACTGTGAAGAAAGCTGAGCGCCAAAGAATTGATGGTTTTGAACTGTGGTGTTGGAAGAAGACTCTTTGAGAGTCCCTTGGACTGCAAGGAGATCCAACCGGTCCATTCTGAAGGAGATCAGCCCTAGGTGTTTTTTGCAAGGAATGATGCTAAAGCTGAAACTCCAGCACTTTGGCCACCTCATGCGAAGAGTTGACTCATTGGAAAAGACTCTGATGCTGGGAGGGATTAGGGGCAGGAGGAGAAGGGGACGACCGAGGATGAGATGGCTGAATGGCATCACAGACTCGATGGACTTGAATCTGAGTGAACTCCAGGAGTTGGTGATGGACAGGGAGGCCTGGAGTGCTGCAATTCATGAGGTCGCAAAGAGTCGGACACGACTGAGCGACTGAACTGAAGGCATATATCACTTGTTACGAAATGAACAGAAGTTATTAAATTACTGGTATTGTGCAATTTCCATAGGGATGATATGAGACCTCATGAAGAGATAATCCATCATCAGTTGAAAACTGGGTACAAACAGGACTTAAAATATAATGTTAAAACACATGAACACACTGAACAAAAGAACCAGGTATAAAAACTACACATTACACGATTACATGAATAAAGTAAACGTAAAATACATAACATCATGCAAAATTATTTTATAATGTTAGAAATTAGGCTACCTTTGATGAATGATGAGAACGGGCATGGGGTAGCTTTGGGGATACTGGCTGCATTCTGGTATTTTTGGATTTGGGTGTAGGCTCTGTGGTCTGTTCAGTTTGCAAATTCATACTACTACTACTACTAAGTCACTTCAGTCGTGTCCGACTCTGTGTGACCCCATAGATGGAAGCCCATCAGGCTCTCCCATCCCTGGGATTCTCCAGGCAAGAACACTGGAGTGGGTTGCCATTTCCTTCCCAATGCATGAAAGTGAAGAGTGAAAGGGAAGTCGCTCAGTCGTGTCCGACTCTTAGCGACCCCATGGACTGCAGCCCACCAGGCTCCTCCGTCCATGTGATTTTCCAGGCAAGAGTACTGGAGTGGGGTGCCATTGCCTTCTCCGTGCAAATTCATTAAACATTAGAATATTATATGCAAATACATAATGTTTTGAAAACGTCTGTCCCAGAATTTTAAAAGGATAGGCTTAAAACACCGGGTTACCACTTCACGCCAATTAGAAGGACCAATCAGAAAATCTGAGACACTGACAATACCAAATGCTGGTGAGCGTGTGGAGCAACGGGAACTCTCATTCACTGCTGGTGGGGATCACCGTGGTGCAGGTCCTTGGGAAAATGGCTTGGTGGTTTCCCCCAGAACTAAACACACTCATCAGACGGTCCAGAGATCACGCTCCTTGGTAACTACCAAAGGAACTGAAAATTTATGTCCCACCCAGAACCTTCACGCAAATGTTCACAGCAGCTTTATTCATACCCATCAACACTTGGAAGCAATAAAGATGTTTTTCAGTGGGTAAATGGATGGAGAAACTGAGGTACAGCCAGACAGTGGGATATTATTTAGTGCTGAAAAAGAAATAAGGCTTCCCTGGTGGCACAGTGGTAAAGAAGCTGTCAGGCAATGCAGGAGAACAGGTTTGATCCCTGGTCCAGGAAGATCCCCTGGAGAAGGAAATGGCAACCCACTCCAATATTGTTGCCTGCAGAAACTCATGGACAGAGGTGCCTGGCGGACTACTGTCCATGGGGGCAGGGGTCTCAAAAGAGTAGGACACAACTTAGCAACTGAAAAACAGCAACAAAAAAGGAAATGAACCACCCAACGTTGACAGTTCCTCCAGGAAGGAGCCTTGAGTGCATGCTGCCAGGTGACAAGACGCCAATCTGAAAAGGGTGCATGCTGTACGACCCAGCCATATGACATTCTGGAAAAGACAGCTATGGAGATGGTGTCTTCCGGGCGGCACACGTGGAAGGAACCCACTTGTCAATGCAGGGGACATAAGAGATGAGGGTTCAATGCTTGGAGGGAAGATCCCCTGGAGGAGGAAACGGCAACCCACTCCAGTATTACTGTCTGGATAATCTCATGGACAAACGAGCCTGGCGGGCTACAGTCCAGAGGGTTGCAAAGAGTCAGACATGACTGGAGTGACTTAGCATGCACACATGGAAACAAGAAAAACAACAACAACAAAAATCAGTGGTTTCCAGGCATTATAGGGAAAGGGAGAATGAACAGAGAGGGCACAGAGGACTTTCAGGGCCGTGAAACTACCCCATACGATACAGCAAAGGCAGACGCATGCAGTTATAAATCTGTCCACTGCCACAGACCGTGCACCCTGAGGGTGAACCTCACCGTCAACTATGGACTTTGACAACGACGTTTCAACGCAGGTTCAAAAACTGTCACAAAGGCACCACCTGGGGAAGGACGTTCATGATGGGGATACGATGCCTTTCTGGGCATGCAGAGGCCATCCCCTGGGTAACTCTACCTTCCTCTCAATGTTGCTGGAACCTGAAACTGCTTTTAAAAAGCCAAGTCTATTGAAAGAATCCGTGGACATTTTGTTACAAAACTCAGACAACTAGCAGTGGCAACTATTAAGTGGAAGGATTCTCTTATATGCAATTTTAACACGTAATTTTCCCACATAAACCCATCTCCTCTGATTTCGCCTGTGGTGTAATTTAAGAATGCTTGATTGTTTCTGACTTGCATTCTCTTGCAGCAGAATCTAATTTACGAGCCGTATGCCCAATTTCCTACATTTCTCTCCCTCTCAATAAAGCCTATTGGGTCGGATTGAACATTTTTTAAAAAAGATAAGCTGAGAGCCAGCAATGCAGTTATAGACATTAGATATAAATCAGATAGTTATGAAATTTCCATTCTGTAACAATCATCTCTACATTTTGTTCCCACCCAAAAGATTAATGAGTCTTATATTCTGATAACCTCTGCTTTGCCTTAAAAGTTTACCTTCAAAACACTTCCAAATACCCAAGGCTTTTCGTTTTTATACCACCTAAAGTATCCCAATGTTTTCCATCACAAACCAGTGTCCATCTTCTCTAAAGTGAAAATCCATAAAAGTCAAATGTCAGGGATATTTTAATGCAAATACGATCCTGGTGGGTTTTTAAGCTCTTACAACCATAATTGTGGTACTTAAGATTATCAGAGTATTTTTCATCAGAATACAAGAGTTACAGCTGCAAAAAAAGGGCAGATGCTGCGTGTGACCTATCGCAGACATATACTTAATATCTGAAAATAAAAAAGGTAACTTTGAGTCTATTATTCCAAAGAGAAATTAAGAAAAGAGCACAGGCTAGCAAGGGAGAAATGAGTGACAGAACTGAAAAGGACACGCTCTCATCTGGTTAATCCCTTGGGAACGAAGATTGCCTTAAACACTTTTAATTTGATTTTTAAAACATAAATTGTGCATAACTGGTGATAATTAGGCTGCAGTACAGAACAAAGGTACTTGTCGCTCAGAAGTAAGGTATCGCCAGGACGTCCTTTGAGAGCCTGAGGCACCAAAGGCGCACTCCACCACGACCCTTCCCAAGGACACTTCCCAAGTAGGAAAGGGACCCACACATACTCAGAAGTGTTTTCGCCAAAAGACTGAATCCAAGGAGTGTGGAATGGATTTGAGGGTTAACTGCACTCTGAGTTTCAATAAACCAAAATACAAGACAGAAAAGAGGTAGCACTTGAAAAGATAACTGTTTAAATACATGATATGCGTTTCAAGCCAGTGTAGGAAGCAGCAGCAAGTCTGGAAGGGGTGTACTCGAGATTGCACATATAGTTTCAGGGTGTTATTACTGCCAGGACGCTCTACTCTTCAAACCTAAACGCCCTCCCTCATCGGGGAAAGCCATGCCTGTCACGGCTTGTGGAGGCACCAGGAAGATAAAGGGGGGTGTGCGGGCACCTGGGGGACCGTGGACAAGCTGATGGCCATGCTGTGTGTTAGCTCAAAGATTCAGTAACTCCAATAACAGGTCTTCAACCAAAAATGAACATGAAAGCTGCTCAGTCGTATCTGACTCTGACCCTGTGGACCAGAGCCCACCAGGCTCCTCTGTGCATGGAATTCTCCAGGCAAGAATCCTGGAGTGTGTAGCCATTCCCTTCTCCAGGGGATCTTCCTGATCCAGGGACTGGACTCGAGTCTCCTGCAACGCAGGCAGATTCTTTACCATCTGAGCTACTGGGGAAGCCCCCAAGCCTCACCTGTAACTTCTATTTTAGTTTTGCCTAATGATTGTTCAGTCACTCAGGCATCTCCAACTCTTTCTGACCCCATGGACTGCAGCACATCAGGCTTCCCTGTCCTTCACCATCTCCTGGAGCTTGCTCAAACTCACGTCCATCGAGTTGGTAATGCCACCTAGCTATCTCGTCCTCTGTCGTCCCCTTCTCCTCCTGCCTTCAATCTTTCCCAACATCAGGGTTTTTTCCAATGAGTTAGTTCTTCACATCAGCTGGCCAAAGTATTGGAGTTTCAGCATCAGTCCTTCCAATGAATACTGAGGGTTGATTTTTCTTTAGGATTGACTGGTTTGATCTCTTTGCAGTCCAAGGGACTCTCAAGAGTCTTCTCCAATACCAGCATGCTCAGTCTTCTTCATGGTCCAACTCTCACATCCCTACATGACTACTGTTAAAACCATAGCTTTGATTATATGGATCTTTGTTAGCAAAGTAATGTCTCTGCTTTTTAATATGCTATCTAGGTTTGTCATAGCTTTTCTTCAAAGGAACAAGCATCTTTTAATTTCATGGCTGCAGTCACTGTCTGCAGTGATTTTGGAGCCCAAGAAAATAAAATCTGTCACTGTTTCCCTTGATTCCCCATCTATTTACCATGAAGTAATGGGACCAGGTGTCATGATCTGAGTTTTCTGAATGTTGAGTTTTAAGCCAGCTTTTTCACTCTCTTCTTTTACCTTCTTCAAGAAGCTCTTTAGCTCTTTGCTTTCTGCCATAAAGGTGGTGTCATCTGCATATCTGAGTTATTGATATTTCTCCCGGCAATTTTGATTCCAGCTGGTGCTTCATCCAGCCCAGCATTTCAGATGATTTGCTCTGCATGTAAGTTAAATAAGCAGGGTGACAATAGACAGCCCTGACGTACTCCTTCCCCAAATTTGGACCAGTCTGTTGTTCCATGTCTGGCTCTAACTGTTGCCCCTTGACCTGCATCCAGGTTTCTTAGGAGGCAGGTCAGGTGGTCTGGTATGCCCATCTCTGTCACGATGGGAGATTCTCTGTGTGCACTTTCTGTCTTTCTCAGGGGGTCTGTGCTGTCGTGGAGAATATGTGCGTCTTCTCTGCCCACAATGCATCCAGCACTTAGCTCCATGCCCTCAGCCCCTCACAGGGATCCTTCCCACAATGCATCCAGCACTTAGCTCCATGCCCTCAGCCCCTCACAGGGATCCTTCATGTTTGATTGATGGACAGGCATTATTAGTCAATGTGACGGTCTGCATATAGGTGAATTTGAGAAGGCTCTGAATGATCTGACATCCTCTTGTGTCTGGCAGAATTCAGACGCTGTAACAACAGCCACTGCTGCATCAAGGGAGAGTGATGCAGAAAGCCAGTGATGGGAGGCACTCACTATGAACCAGCCCGTCCAACCATCTTAAACCTAGGACACACAGCCCTCCAGCAGCAGAGCCCAGAGAAACACTACCTATGAAAGTCCAATAGAACCAAAGGGTCAGGCAGGCTCAGCCACAGTTTTATTTTAACAGATGGATAAAAGAAATCCCACTCAAAGCCTTTCCTGGAACTCAGGGATTCACTAGAAACTCACCCTCACTGTGGTTGCCCCTGGCAACTGGCCGTCAGCATTCAAACAGAGAACAGTGCGGCGAGTTCTGTGCTCTCTTATTTACTGCAGAAGAGATGCTGCTGTGATGGTTCCAGCTGCACAAGAACTGAATGTAAAAAGCTTTCAGGATTAGCAGCTGCATTTGAGAGAAGAGAGACTGAGGCATGGCTCCTTGTACAGCTGGGAAGACCCAGGATGGCTCTCTGCCTGATGCTGAGTGGGGCATCTGGAAGGGAATGTCCCGGGACCGATTTCATGTCCCAGGCATGAAGTTGTTCAGTCTCAGACACTTCCCACCCAGCCGGGTTGCTCTGGACTGCAGGGGTGAGGGGAGCCTCCAGCAGCCCTCTCATCTCCCTTTTGAAGTGATGGATGCACGGGCCCTCGGATCCTGGGTTACAGGAATGCTCACGTACCTTGGGGGGGGGGGATGGGAGTAACTGCAAACTACCCAAACCATTGCTGTTCCCTAACTCCCAAAGCGAGCAATGGACAGTCATATCATCAGATCTTCAATGGCCGTTGTACACACTACACTTGTGCTCAGAGAAAAGCAAAGGTAGGAACATGCTTCACGATTTCTGAAGGAGACCTCACTTCCTATTAATTAAAAATAGTTGCCAAAGTCCCCAGCTTTTATGAATTTTTAATTAATATAAAATATCAGCAAAATTATAAAATAGAAGAGTATATGTCTTTCCCAATTCCCTTCCCCAATCCTTCTCAGATCTATGCATTTAGATTTCAATAGCTGAACGGATGTTTTCCTGTTCGGTCAGATGCTCTGGTTTGAATCGTGAGTCCAAGTGATCCAGGAACTCTGATCTCATGATAAACCTCACTCACAGAGCAAGCGACTCTCTTTTTACAACTGCCACTGAAACCTCTTCACCGTTAGGCAAGTGTTGTTGAAACATCAGTATATAAATGGCCAGAATGAACCACTTTTAAAACAACTTTTCCACCACTGTTTAAACTAATACCCTAATTGAGATAAAATTCACATATCATGAACTTTACCTTTTTTAATGTATACAGTTCAGTAATTTTTTAATGAGTTAAAGATCTGTGCACTCTTCCGTTCTGTTCAGTTGCTCAGTCGTGTCCGACTCTTTGCGACCCCATGAATCGCAGCACACCAGGCCTCCCTGTCCATCACCAACTCCCGGAGTTCACTCAGACTCACGTCCATTGAGTCCGTGATGCCATCCAGCCACTCATCCTCGGTCGTCCCCTTCTCCTCCTGCCCCCAATCCCTCCCAGCATCAGGATCTTTTCCAAAGAGTCAACTCTTCGCATGAGGTGGCCAAAGTACTGGAGCTTCAGTTTCAGCATCATTCCTTCCAAAGAACACCCAGGGTTGATCTCCTTCAGAATGGACTGGTTGGATCTCCTTGCAGTCCAAGGGACTGCACTCTTCACCACTACTGAATTCCAGAGTATCTGCATCACGTCCAAAAGAAGTCTCATTATGATGCAGGATGTAGGCTCACCAGTTGCATCAAATGCCTCATTATGGGAGGGGATGTGGATAATGGGTGACCCGTGCATGTGCTGGGGCAGGACGTATATGGGGAATCTCTGCACCACAGCATCAATTTTGCTGTGAATTTAAAACTGCTCTAAAAATATAATGTCTTTATAAAAGAAGCAATCTCATACCTATTAGCAGAATCAGCAGACCCTTCCTAGTCTCCCTGTTTCCGGTAAACACTAATCTGCTTTTTATCTTTATGGATCTGCCTGTTGTGGAATCACACAATATGTGGCCCTTTATGTCTAACTAATTATGAGTGAGTCTGTGGCTCAGAGGTTAAAGCGTCTGCCTGCAATGCGGGAGTCCTGGGTTCAATCCCCGGGTCGGGAAGATCCCCTGGAGAAGTAAATGGCAACCCACTCCAGTATTCTTGCCTGGAGAATCCCATGGATGGAGGAGCCTGGTGGGCTACAGTCCATGGGGTCTCAAAGAGTTGGACACCACTGAACGACTTAACTGTTTAAGACCCTTCCTAGTCTCCCTGTTTCCGGTAAACACTAATCTGCTTTTTATCTTTATGGATCTGCCTGTTGTGGAATCACACAATATGTGGCCCTTTATGTCTAACTAATTATGAGTGAGTCTGTGGCTCAGAGGTTAAAGCGTCTGCCTGCAATGCGGGAGTCCTGGGTTCAATCCCCGGGTCGGGAAGATCCCCTGGAGAAGTAAATGGCAACCCACTCCAGTATTCTTGCCTGGAGAATCCCATGGATGGAGGAGCCTGGTGGGCTACAGTCCATGGGGTCTCAAAGAGTTGGACACCACTGAACGACTTAACTGTTTATTAACTGTTAACTATGTCTCTCTACTTTCACTTGTGCTCAGGTTTCAGCTATGCTGTAATATGCATCTGTATTTAATTCTTATAGCTGAATAATACTTCACTGTATGGATGTACCACACTGTTTATCTACTCACCTGGTGAGGGACATTTGGGTCACTTTTGGCTATTAGGACTGTCTCTATGGTCATCTGTCCCTGGAGAAGGAAATGGCAACCCACTCCAGTATTGTCATCTGGAAAATCCCACGGACAGAGAAGCCTGGTGGGATACAATCCATGGGGTCCCAAAGAGTCAGATGGAGCAACTTTCACTTTCACCACTTCATCTTGTTCAAAGAGGCTACACAATTTTAGATTCCTACTAGTACTGTATGAGGTTCTAATTTTTCCACATCCACACCAATATTTGCTATTTCCCATTAAAAAATGTACATTTTTTTGGATTTGAATTGAAGGGTATTATGCTAAGTGAATAAGTCAGACAGAGAAAGACAGACACTGTATGATCTCACTTACGTGTGGAATCTAAAAGGTACAGCAAACTAGTGACTATAATGGAAAAGCAGCAGACTCACCAGTGGGTCCCAGTGGGGGTGGGGGAGGGGAGGGCAATACAAGGATGGGGTGCGGCGCACACACTGGTGAGTGCACTACAGGTTACAAGGGTTTACTGTATACTGTGGGGAATATACCCAATATTGTGCAATAATTGTAAATGGACTTCAACCTTTAAAAATAGTGCCGAAAATACATATAAAATTATACATATACATATATATATATCTCCATCCTGCTGAGTATGAAGTGGTACCTTATTATGTTTTCATTTCCATTTCCCTGATGATTAATGATATAGAGCATGTTTTCTTAGACTTATTGGTCATTTGTATTTCTTTGGAGAAATGTTCAAATATTTTACCCAGTTAAAAATGAACTGATTGTCGCATGATTTAAACTGTAAGAATTCTTTATATTCTCTGAATACAAATGTTTATTGAATATGTGATTTGCAAATATATTCTCCCATCCTGGGGGTTCTCCTTTCACCTTCTTCATAGTGACCTTTGAAACACAAAATATGTTTATGTTGATCAAACTGTTATCCATTTTTCCCTTTGGTTGCTTGTGCTTTTGGCTTCGTATCTGACAAACAGTTTCCTAATAGACTGGTTCCAAATAGGGAAAGGAGTACGTCAGGGCTGTATACTATCACCCTGCTTATTTAACTTCTATGCAGAGTACATCATGAGAAACGCTGGGCTGGAGNAGAGTTGATTCATTGGAAAAGACTCTGATGCTGGGAAAGATTGGGGGCAGGAGGAGAAGGGGACAACAGAGGATGAGATGGCTGGATGGCATCACCGACTCGATGGACGTGAGTTTGAGTGAACTCTGGGAGTTGGTGATGAACAGGGAGGCCTGGCATGCTGCAATTCATGGGGTCACAAAGAGTCGGACATGACTGAGCAACTGAACTGAACTGAATAAGGGAAGATAATAAAGAATCATTTATAAATTTATGATGTCATGGTTTTCCAAAGGCCTAAGCCTATATATTATCCTATTTTTAAGCTTATAAAAAAGCCAGAAAGTGATAAGGTGCTTAGAATAATGATTGCTGACTGTTCTGTAGAATTTATGGGAACATGTAAAATAGACATGTTGCTCAGTTCAGTAATTAGATTATCTGGCCCTTTAAAATGTATAATACCCATTATTCACTAAGGAAAAAAATAGCTGCTTGATCAGATTTGAAACCTACTCAGGAATTAAATATATGATAAAGATGGCATTTCTTATTGGTGAGGAAAACACAATCATTTTGACAGCAGTTGGCTTTCATTTAGGAAAAAATAAAATTAGATGACCTACATTACAAAATGTATCAAAATAAATCACAGATGGAATCAATATTTATCTATAAGTAGACTAATCAATAAAGCATGTAGAAGGAAATAGGGGTATTTTATTACCTTGAGTTAGGCATGGTGTTGTTCAACAAGATACACACCACAGTGTGAAACATTTAATTGTATAAAAATTTTTAATGTGATGGGATGAAAATACAGCAAAAAGACAAGCTAATTTTGTGACCCTATGGACTGTAGCCCACCAAGCTCCTCTGTCCATGGGATTCTCCTGGCAAGAATATGAGAGTGGATTGCCACACCCTCCTCCAGAGGATCTTCTTGACCCAGGGATCAAACCCTCAGCTCTTATATCCCCTGCGGGTTCTTTACCACAAGCACCACTTGGGAAACTCAATGAGTTGTAATCAGATCTTTGTGACTCCATGAACTGTGGTCTGCCAGGCTCCTCTGTCCATGGACTTCACCAAGCAAGAAAACCGGAGTGGGTAGCCAGTCCCTCTCCAGGAGATCCAGGGATCATTGCAGGCAGATTCTTTATTGTCTGAGCCACAAGGGAAACTCGTGTTTATAAAAAGGATGTCTCAGGTGAACTCTTACAGTACTGAAAAATCCCACTCTGGTCTCCTTCATAAGAAAATACACTTCTCTAGACCACTGAGAAGACTGGTGGCTCAAGAGGAGAACCTGCGAAATGTCCATTGCACTTAAAAGTGACAATTGTGGCTGATCCCCTCCTGAGAAATGTCGAGGTTGAGAAGTGGGCTTGTGAGCCACCACAGAAGTTGCTGTTGCCTTAGGTTTCGTTTGTTCTCCCAGAATGTGTCTGACTCATGAGTGACCAGGATCTGGGTCATAGTTTGGAAATAGGTTGAGTGAAGTCATTTCCGGACCTGTCCACAAAGGTCAATCGAACCCTAATAAAAAGTAACTGGAGCTGAGTTACTGCAGGATTCCCAGGCATTTGCACAGGTCAAAAGATCAGAAGGCCAGGACTTCATTGGTGGGTGAGTGGTTAAGAATCCAACTGCCAACGCAGGAGACACAGGTTCAAACCCCGGTCTGGGAAGATTCGACATGCCTCAGAGTGACTAAGCCCATGCGGCACAACTATTGAGCCCATCCTCTAGGGCCCAGAGCCCAAGCAATGAACCCATGTGCCGCAGCTGCTGAAGCCCATGCACCCAAGGGCCAGTGCTCTGGCTCTGTAAGAAGAGAAGCCACTGCAATGAGAAGCCTGCAAACCACAGCTAGAGAGCAGGCCCCATCATAGCAACGAAGACCCAGCAAAACCAAAAATAAAGAAACATTTTTAAAAAGAGATGAGAGCGCCCAGCAGAATCCATGCAAGCTCCACGTGAGAGTCTGTTTTAATTGTCTGCCAAGCAGAGATAACCCCACCTCATCTTACTGCAGTATCTATCAGTTAAGGGCATTTTGCTAACCCCTGCCCGCTTCATTCCCTTCCTCCTCTCTCCAATACCTCAGCCCTACAGGGCCTAGAAATTAAACTTAGTAAAGCTGGGAGAATAGAAGAAAGAATCAAAAGCCAGCCACATCCCCTTTTTTCTAACTGTGGCTTCCCAATACAGCTCAGACAGAACCCAGATAAGGCTCAACCTTCAAGCCAGTTTCAGAGTTTTGAGTATCAAATGAGAAAGTGCACTTTCTAAATCTGTGCTGTTTCTACACAATCGATATACTGTTTGCATTTTCCAAATCTGTACTATTTGTATACTTTACTAAATCCATGCTATCTGTATTACCTAAACATGACTAGAAATGAAGTTACCCAATTTTTCACCCAGCAGCTGGGGAAGAACAAGTTTCATTCAAGTAAAAAGGAAGCAAGAGTGAAAATGAATTAACCCCCTAGAGTCCTGCTTATTTCAAAACTGGTCACATGTTTAGCATATATAAGGGACAAAAGGGTAACTTTGTAATTCTTAAAGATTGCCTAGAAAATCAGGCTACTCATTAAGAAATACAAATCACCAGCAAAGAAAGGAAAATATGCTCAACCCAACAAGCAATATAGCAAATGCAACTCAAAACAAATTAAGATTTGTTTGGGTTATTAGACTGGCAAAGACTTTTAAAATTTAGCTATGAAAACTGTTTATTAAATTGCAGAGAAGCACATAGTCTCATACTATTTATAGGACTTTAAAATGGTTTGATCATTTTAGAGCAGAATTTATAAGAAACTTTCAAATTTTAAATGGGTCTGCCAGCAGATCCAGCAATTACATTGGTATGGATTAAACATGAGTACTTAGGGATACTAATTTATTCATTCAGCAATATTTTAAACCATCTATAGTGTCCATGATCTGTGTTAGAAACTGGCAACATAGATCAGTGAATAAAAGACAAAATGAATAATGCCTGTCATCACTGAGCTTATTCTAGGGTGGGGTAATATATAATACACACAATTTTTTTTAAAATGGTATGCTAGTTTATAGAAGAAGAATGCTGTGGAGACATAATGCAAGCTAGTGGACATCAGGTTTGCTTCTGTGGAGGAAGCAACATATGAAGTGGGTACTGAGGTTATACCAGGAGCAAAGTGAGCAGGGGATAGTGTGGTAATCTGGAAAAAGGAGATTTCTTGGTAAGGTAATACCAAACAGTAGGCCTGTGAGATAAGAACAAGTGTGGAGTGTTTGAGAAATAGAGAGAAGTACACTTCAGAATGGGCTTCCCTGATGGCTAAGATGGTAAAGAATCTGCCTGCAATACAGGAGACCTAGGTTCAATCCCTGGGTTGGGAAGATCCCCTGGAAAAGGGAATGACAACCCATTCCAGTATTCTAACCTGGAGAATTCCATGGGCAGAGGAACCCGGAGAGCTACAGTCCATGGGGTTGCAAAGAGTTGGACATGACTGAGCAACTAACACACACACATGCACACACACACACACACACACACACACACACTTTTGAATCCAGAGTACAATAAAAAGGGCTGGATTTTGGTGGAAGAAGGAAAATATCAATAGAAACTGGAGGTAAGAACAAACATATAGGTGTAGACCTTCTGAGATGTGTTGATGCAGTGGCTGGCGTGAGTGGAGCTGTTCTAGTCTTTTTCTGACTGCTTTAATGTCGTAGGGAAAGGAATGTTGGTGATTTGCGAAGACAGGAGGAAGTATGAAATAGTCATCAAGGAGACCTGGAAAGTGAAATGACTAGGTGATTTCTCTTAAAAATTAGTTAAATTTTTAAAGTCTTTTTAAAATGAGAAACATAAAGGTATACTATATTTTCTCTAATGTAAGCATTAATGAAAAAGAATTTTGTGGACCCAGAGCTTCTGGCAATTTCACATGTAATTCCACAGTGTATGTCCCAGAAGCATTCTCTGAATAGGGTAAAACTACTACTCATACATAAATACAAGGCAACCACATTATGCTGATTAAAATTGAGCCATAAATTTTATAAGCTTTAAGGCAACTAATTTTTTAGTGCTGCTTTGTCTCTGCTTATTCACTATTAATTTATGACTTTGATTTTCCAACTTTCTATATGATGTTTACTTACACATTTACAGGAAAGAATTTTATAGCAACGTAAAATAGATACGAGGATTACTTCATATTTAACTGTTTTTTTTGTTTGTTTGTATTTAATATGTCTCATGGAGCACATTTTTATTTAGAAACAATAAACAAATTGCTAATAAAAAAAGATAATAATTTGTTGGTGTATTTATGTAGGTTTGTTAACCGTGGATTACTTCAAGAAAAGAGGGGACATTCAGGAACCCAGGAAAGTGTGAAAATCCTCTATTTGTAACACAAAGAAAGAGGAAGGCAGGGTTTACTTAAACTCACTCTCATTTATAAAATTTAAGCAAAGAACATTCGCCCTCTACTGGATTATTTTGGAAAGAATATAAGGAAATGTTCTTTTTTTTTTTTTTTTTAATAAAGGAATAGGAGGATGGAAGAAAAGGACAGAGAAAGAGAAAGAAAGAAGGACAGGAGGGGGAGGTAGGGAGAAAAGTATGGTCAAGAGAGAAGGAGGAAGAAAATCTTTGTGGAAGGAACTATGTTACATCTTACATTGCTGCTGTCAATCTTGAATCCAGTCTATACATATACAACTCAAATTCTTTTATTTTGTTTTTTCATTTCCAGTCTGGAGATGGTCCCCAGAATAGAAACCACTTAATATACCACCTTTCTGTGGTACTGAATGTCACTAGACTAGTAGATAATTACTACCAGTTTAATGGATGACTGAGTATCATTGTCGTATAAAAGTTAAATTTGATTTCGGAAATTTAACAAGATTTCCTCAATGTTAATTAGTTATTCATTAATACAGTTTAAAATGATTAATGCCTTTCAATAAGTAAAATCTGTGTTTAAATTTGCATTCATTATCTGAAAGATTAGAAGTTTAGTGAGAGTATCTACATGTTCATAGGCAACCTGGAGGCAAAAGTAATAGGCAAATAGGAAAGGGAACGCCAAGTTCATGGTGATCCAGGCCAGGGACTCAGACATCTTTTGGGGCTTAAAGTTAGTGGAGTTGGGGGAATTTTCTGTTCCATCTCAGGTTCATTACCCCAAAGAAACTAGTTGTTTAATCTCAAGATTCCTGCCACAATATCCTGTCTTTCAGTCTAAGGCCTGAAGGAATGGCATGACCAGAGTTCTCTCCCTCTCCTAAGCTTTCCTGTGCTCGTTAAGAGAGTGATTGACTACTACACTGACCTAAGTGTCCTTTGCCAGCTTCTCTGATTTAGGCGAGGTTCCTCAACAGAAGTGGGTTAAATTCTCAGAGCAGCCTATAACATCTTCCTCCCCAACCTTTATCCTCACGCAAAGTGTGTTTTCTAGGAACTTCCAAAAGGCTGGATGGAACACTGTGAATAGAGCAGAGCCAAACTCTCATGTCAGGGTCTGTTGATGCTAACTTATAGTATCCTTAAATCCACTTCAGTTTTCTCTATGTTCCCTGCATCACCACAGTTGAAGCCATGATCTTCACAGCCAGTAACTATGTCTCTCTAATCATGCCCCCTCCCAACTGTTCTAGAAGCTTTGGGGAGGCACATATGGGCATTCAAATCTCAGCTCTTCCTCTCATCAGTAGTTAATCACAGACAAGATAATTCTACCTTTGGACCCACAGTTTTTCATGTAAAAGTGGGACATAGCTATCTTTTAGGTATATTTCAAGCAATACAGACACAAATACATATACATATATACTATACAAATATATAAATATATGTTTATACACCCAGAATTAGCATATTATTCGACTCATAGTGGTTGCTCAAAATTAGCTATTATTGCTCTTTTTAGTAGATGTTCTTCAAAGATTTTCCAAATAAGCTATGTAAAACTATAATATTTAGCTAGAATTCAATACAAAATATGCTGTCTCTTATGAATGGTATGAAGTTAGTATTCTGAAGATCTGGAGGCTAGGAGTATCTCTTCTGGCACTAGGAAGATGCACCAGAAGAAGCAAAGACTAATAAGTTGGTCCTTTTGTCTATTTTTTTTAACTAGATATGTAAGTGAGTAAGAGAGTGACAGTGTTCCTTAAGAAATAACAGAAAACTGTTAGGATAAAGAACCCTGCACCCATAAAATTCTGGAGAACTATTTATCACATGACTTTATCCATTGAAGATACTTTGTATGGTAGGGGGTAACATCCACAACCAAACATTTCAGTTTGTATGTAAAACAGACTTGGTAAACTCAGGTTCATTCCTCTGTTAGAAAATCTTGGCTGGGAGCAAGAATTGTATTGAGTCTCCATTTTTCACAGCAGTGGGTGGAATGCGTCTTTGGTTTGTTCTCCTATATTCTTTGTGATTTTACTGTGCTGGGAGAAATTTCTACCTTTTCTCATACTTGTCTCCAGCTGGAGTCAGAGTACCAATAAAGCCTTTCTTTGTCTCCCCTCTCCCCCAGCTCAGCACTCCACCTCCTCTTTGATAATATCATCATTCCTCTTCTTTTATAGTACCTCTATTTCTACTGGGAGTAGTTTGAAGGGGATGATTAACCACTCTCTCCCACTTATATATCCATAGTGATTAACTTGGAAATGGATGAGATGCCCAACAGACTTGATCACAATACTTTTCAGACTTTATAGATGGCTATCTAGACAGAGGTGTCTTTACTTCTACCCTTTAAACTGAAATGATTTCAACCAGCGAAAATTTGTTTCTGTGCTTGCACCTACATGTATCAACATTTTCATAGTAGAAGGAAATGAGAATAATGGGAAGAAGGGGCACTCAGAGATGAAGGCATAAAGAGGGAAAGAGAGGAATATCTAACTAATATATTACTTTAGACTTTTATAGTTTTTGATCTGTCAGTTCAGTTCAGTCACTCATTCATGTCTGACTCTTTGCGACCCCATGAACCACAGCACGCCAGGCCTCCCTGTCCATCACCAACTGCCGGAGTCTACCCAAACCCACATCCATTGAGTCAGTGATGCCATCCAAGCATTTCATCCTCTGTCATCCCCTTCTCCTCCTGCCCTCAATCTTTCCCAGCAGCAGGGTCTTTTCCAATGAATCAGCTCTTCGCATCCAGATGGCCAAAATATTGCAGTTTCAGCTTCAACATCAGTCCTTCCAATGAACACTCAGGACTTCTGTCTCCTTTAGGATGGACTGGTTTGATCTCCTTGCAGTCCAAGGGACTCTCAAGAGTCTTCTCCAACACCACAATTCAAAAGCATCAGTTCTTCGGTGCTCAGCTTTCTTTATAGTCCAACTCTCACATCCATACATGACCACTGGAAAAACCATAGCCTTGACTAGATGGACCTTTGTTGGTAAAGTAATGCCTCTGCTTTTGAATATGCTATCTAGGTTGGTCATAATTTCCCTTCCAAGGAGTAAGCGTCTTTTAATCTCATGGTACCAGTCACCATCTGCAGTGATCTTGGAACCCAAAAAAGTAAAGTCTCTCACTGTTTCCACTGTTTCTCCATCTGTTTCCCACAAAGTGATGGAACCAGATGCCATGATCTTAGTTTTTTGAATGTTGAGCTTTAAGCCAACACCTTTGACCTGTACCTCTTGAATTTCTAGTTGAAATAAGGTAAGAACTTTATTTTGTTTAAGCTAGTTGGAGTTAAATTTCTGTCACAGACAGAAGAGTTTCTTTCTAAAACAGATTTCTTTTTATTAATGTTATTTAAATTACGCTTTTGACAGTACATTTTCTTTTTTAACTAGATAAAACTCTGCTCAAAAGTCTTTACCCTTCCTCGCTATAGAAAAAGATAAACTTTTTATTAGCTTGAATAAAACAAAGTATTGTGTTAACAGAAGATAAAATGTTCTTTTTGAATTTGAGGCTCTTTATGGTTTATTATAGCTCAAATCACCTAGGTTAAGATTGATTTATCCTTTAATTCTGCACACAATTTCTTCTGTTGGCAAATCCTTTTTTGTAAGAAGTAGACAGATTAATGTAAACATATGTCCCAGAAAAACTGTATTCAGTGAAAATAGCATTACTCTATATTTCACCATCAAAGCAAAGGACAACCATTTACTTGTCTTTTCAAGAGGTTGTATGTCAAGAAAAATTCAGTTCAGTTCAGTCGCTTATAATGTCTGTCTCTTTGTGTCTCCATGGACTGCATCAAGAAAAATTAGGAATAGATAAGAGATCATGGGGGCTTCCCTGATGGCTCAGTGGTAAGGAATCTGCCTGCCAATACAGGAGACAGAAGTTTAATCCCTTGGTCAGGAAGATCCCCTGGAGAAGGAAATGGCAACCCACTCCAGTGTTTTCGCATGGAAAATTCCATAGAGGAACCTGGTGGGCTACAGACCATGGGGTCACAAAAGAGTCTGACACAACTGAGCGACTAAACAACAAGGAAATTGTGGTACTATGTGGATGTGAACTAGGAGCCAGAGGGAAATTAATGGAACACCTGACATTCATCAGAAGGTGCAAGGTTGGACAGATAAACTGAGAGCACTGTGTAAATTTTTGTGAGTGAAGAAGCAGAGCTATGGGAAAGTTCTACATGGGAGAACAAGACCAGTGTGCATAGATAGTCTAGCAGTCTGGTGACCCAGGACCTGCTGCCACAAGAAGAGTTGATGGATCATTCAAAATCAATAGTTGGCACTAAGAAAAGCTGTATTCTGTCTGTTTCAGTTTTCAGTCTGTTTCCTTGAGGATATTATGATGGATAGAGTTCATGAGGATGAATTCATTAGAGAAAAATGTAGTGCTACATCTTAACTTTTTCTAGAGATATGGATTAGTGACCAAATACAAATACTGATAACCCACTCCATTGTAAAAGGATAGAGAAGGGAGGACACCTGTAAGACTTTAATGTAATCTGCTTTGAGATGACTAATAGGGACTCTGTGAATTCAAACCAGCCTGATCTTATGAATGCTTGTCACCAGAGCACAGCACAGAGGAGAGAGGCACTCACTAGCCAAGCAGTAGTCCCCAGAGAGTTTCTAATGATGCAGGATGTGCTCGACTCAGCCTCAGTGTGCTTCACCCTTCCTGTTGTGAGACATCACTCCTGGCTCAGCCAATTTCCCACTCCAGTTTTTGTGCAGGAGGCCTTGTCTTTCTCCAGTTCATCTTCTACAGTAAGGTGAAATACACAAAATGAAATCCTGACCTCTTAGTTTAAAAGCCACCATTAAAAAAAAAATTTAAAAAAAAAAGCCACCATTAGTTCCTGTTTTCACACTATAAAGTCTGGACAACTGCATTAGCATGATGCGTGAGACCTTTCATACCCCAGGCTCTATTTGCCTCTCTGGGCTTACCTTCTATATTAAAGTTTACCCTTTCAGAACACACGGTTGGTCGTCATACACCATGTTACCCCTTTGGTGCTGGTTATGCTCTAGCTGCCTCAGATGCCCTCTATACCATCCTTCCCTTGTCCAAAGCCTACTCAGCGAGCAGGACCCCTGGCAGGGCTTGATTTTCTGGAGGAAGTGTTCTCCAGACCTTCGAGTTCATATTAAATTCTCTTTCTCTCCACCTCGAAAGTATCCTTACAGACTTATGGAGAGCTTGTGGTCCTATGTCTATTGCTCAGCCATTGCATTTTACTCCTTCCAGGCTAAGAAAGTGAAGTCACTCAGTCACATCTGACTCTTTTGCAACCCCATAGACTGTAGCCTACCAGGCTTCTCCATCCATGGGATTTTCTGGGCAAGAATACTGAAGTGGGTTGCCATTTCCTTCTCCAGGGGATCTTCCCAGCCCAGGGACTGAACCCAGCTCTCCCACCTTATAGGTATATGCTTTACTGCCTGAGCCACCAGAGAAGCTCCATGGCTTTTAGGGTAAAGCCATGGTCAATTTACCTTCCAGTGGCCCAGAAGAGGTATTCAATACATATTTGTAAACTGGAAGTAACCACAGTTACTGATAACTTGTAAGATGTTACTGTCTCCTGTGTGAACTTCTTGATGTACCAGATAATTTGTTAGGAAGTTAATCAGCTGTGAAAAGAGAAACAAAAAGCAAAGGAGAAAAGGAAAGATATAAGCATCTGAATGCAGAGTTCCAAAGAATAGAAAGAAGAGATAAGAAAGCCTTCTTCAGCGATCAATGCAAAGAAATAGAGGAAAACAACAGAATGGGAAAGACTAGAGATCTCTTCAAGAAAATTAGAGATACCAAGGGAACATTTCATGCAAAGATGGGCTCAATAAAGACAGAAATGGTATGGACCTAACAGAAGCAGAAGATATTAAGAAGAGGTGGCAAGCATACACAGAGGAACTGTACAAAAAAGATCTTCACGACCAAGATAATCACGATGGTGTGATCACTCATCTAGAGCCAGACATCCTGGAATGTGAAGTCAAGTGGGCCTTAGAAAGCATCACTACGAACAAAGCTAGTGGAGGTGATGGAATTCCAGTTGAGCTGTTTCAAATCCTGAAAGATGATGCTGTGAAAGTGCTGCACTCAATTTGCCAGCAAATCTGGAAAACTCAGCAGTGGCCACAGAACTGGAAAAGGTCAGTTTTCATTCCAATCCCAAAGAAAGGCAATGCCAAAGAATGCTCAAACTACTGCACAATTGCACTCATCTCACATGCTAGTAAAGTAATGCTCAAAATTCTCCAAGCCAGGCTTCAGCAATACATGAACTGTGAACTTCCAGATGTTCAAGCTGGTTTTAGAAAAGGCAGAGGAACCAGAGATCAAATTCCCAACATCTGATGGATCATGGAAAAAGCAAGAGAGTTCCAAAAAAACATCTATTTCTGCCTTATTGACTATGCCAAAGCCTTTGACTGTGTGGATCACAATAAACTGTGGAAAATTCTGAGAGAGATGGGAATACCAGACCACCTGATGTGCCTGTGGTCATGTATGGATGTGAGAGTTGGACTGTGAAGAAGGCTGAGCACCTAAGAATTGATGCTTTTGAACTGTGGTGTTGGAGAAGATGGTTTTAGAAAAGGCAGAGGAACCAGAGATCAAATTCCCAACATCTGATGGATCATGGAAAAAGCAAGAGAGTTCCAAAAAAACATCTATTTCTGCCTTATTGACTATGCCAAAGCCTTTGACTGTGTGGATCACAATAAACTGTGGAAAATTCTGAGAGAGATGGGAATACCAGACCACCTGATGTGCCTGTGGTCATGTATGGATGTGAGAGTTGGACTGTGAAGAAGGCTGAGCACCTAAGAATTGATGCTTTTGAACTGTGGTGTTGGAGAAGACTTTTGAGAGTCCCTTGGACTGCAAGGAGATCCAACCAGTCCATTCTGAAGGAGATCAGCCCTGGGATTTCTTGGAAGGAATGATGCTAAAGCTGAAGCTCCAGTACTTTGGCCACCTGATGCGAAGAGTTGATTCATTGGAAAAGACCCTGATGCTGGGAGGGATTGGGGGCAGGAGGAGAAGGGGACAACAGAGATGGCTGGATAGCATCACTGACTCGATAGGTGTGAGTCTGAGTGAACTCCGGGAGTTGGTGATGGACAGGGAGGCCTGGCGTGCTGCAATTCATGGGGTCGCAAAGAGTCGGACACGACTGAGCGACTGAACTGAACTTAATTATTAATTTACCTTTTCTTCTTGCAGCTAGCTAGACCTTTGCACTCAGTTGTATAATAGTTTCTTTGGGATGCTATAACAAATTACCATAAAGTGAGTATTTTAAAACATGTTCTCTTATAGTTCTAAAGGCTAGAAATCTGAAATCAAGGGCTGGGCAGTACCATGCTTCCTCTTAATGCTCTTTGAAGAATCCTTCCTTGGCTCTTTAGAGCTTCCAGGGGTTGCTAGCAATACTTAATATTCCTTGTCTAATAATTACATCACTCCAATCCTTAATCCATTTTCACATGGCTTTTCCCCGCTGTGTCTCCAAATATCTATCTTCTTATAGGGATCTGCATCATTGGATTTAGGGCTTTCCTGGTAGCTCAGCTGGTAAAGAATCCACCTGAAATGCAAGAGACCCCGGTTCAATTCCTGAGTTGAGAAGATCTGCTAGAGAATGGATAGGCTACCCATTCCAGTATTCTTGGGCTTCTTTGGTGGCTCAGCTGGTGAAGAATCCTGCAAGGTGGGAGATTTGGGTTCAATCCTTGGGTTGAGAAAATTCCGTGGAGTAGGACATGGCAACCTATTCCAGTATTCTTGCTACCCACTCTAGTATTCAGGCCTGGGTCTTAGAGTCAGACATGACTCAGCAACTTTCACTATCCACTATGACCTCATTTTAACTTGATTGTTCTGCAAAGCACTTATTTTCAAATAAGGTCATATTCACAGGTGCTGGAGATTAAGGACATTAACATATCTTTTGGGGACACAGTTCAATCCACAATACTCGTCTTTGGTGAATACTTTTTCATAACACCCAAAGCAGATGTTGCCTTTACATACCCCACCTTCCCTGTTATTATCACTTTTGTTTTCATAACTGATCATGCTTCTTGTTGAAACTAAGCTGAAAGAATGGTTAGTGAATCGGAAAGAGGGGCTAAGTTAAGGAGAGAGGGGGCAGAAACAGAAGTTTTGATGGAGAGAGAGTCAGTGAGACAGAGAAAGCAACCCCCAAACTGTAATGGTTAGATCCCATGTGCCACTACTAAGGTCCAGTGGAACCAAACTGATAAATAATTAAAATAAAACAAAAGCGTTTTCCAATGCCAATGGGTTCACATGTTTTTCTGTCTACCACAGAATATGCTATAAGTAAAGATAGGTAAAAAGTTCTGTTATATGCACAAAGTTCTGTTATTCTTAGTATGTGTTGGTGGTTCTGTGTTGACTTTGCAGAAGACCAAAATTAAAGCGAAAAGCCAGTGATCTTAAGCAGCTGAAGACTGTTTTTCTTGGGAGCTAATGTTCTGTTGGCACTGGCTGGGGTCTGGGACCCATCCTCCTCCTTAATCAGAGGTTTAACTGAACACTATGATCTCCTCCTAGGGGCTGGGCAAGTCAGTCTCTTCTTTAAAGCAGTGGTGGGCTTTGGTGGGTGAGGGAGACAACATGAACACAGTATTAAGCAGAAGAGTGATCAGCCCATCCCTGTGAGGACATGTCCAGTGCTGGCTGCTGGGAGGAGAGTCTGCAGAGGGATTGCTGAGATGGCCTCATTAGAGTTTCCTGATAGCTGGCCACAACACAGAGTTCCCGAGCCACCTCACTTGCAAGGCTTTCCTCAGTATGCTTTGGGTTTTCTGTTTGTTAAGATTTAGATAATAAATTTTTTTTCTCCCTTTCACTATATATATATTTCCTGTCATAGCACTTTTGAAGGGAAGTACAATTTCTGTAGTAATGAATCTGCCTGCCAATGCAGGAGATGCAAGAGATGCGAGTTCGATCCCTGGGTCAGGAAGATCCCCTGGAGTAGGAAATGGCAACCCATTCTAGTATTCTTGCCAAAACCCCATAGACAGAGGAGCCTGGCAGACTACAGTCATGGGGTTTCAAAGAGTCAGACGCAACTGAGCACACACACACATAGAATTTCAAGAGTGAAAATAGTAGATGAACAAACGGCAGAAAGATGCAGTTTTGTGGTAACCAGTGGGCAGTTCAGGACAGATGGTGAATGTGAAAAATAATGGCAGGTTTCCAAATGAGTAAACATCAAAATAAAAGTTTTTTATCTTTATTTTTTTAAGTACCAAATGATATTGTAAAAATCTGAATGACATATCTGTAGAAGAGATTCTCATGTTTTTCAAAGTATACACCATTGCGAAGTAGTCCTAAAATATTCTCAAGTGATATCACAGTTCAATGGTTAAATACCTTTGTAAAACCTGAAGGTCACCTTTCTTACTTGGAGTTACAATGCATATCAACAAATGAGACGTTTTAAGAAAGTCCTGCAGATGAAACCTGCTAACCTAAAGGGTACAAAATTATCTGGTTGTATATTCCTTTTCTGGGCAACACCTACAAACATCCCCAGAACTGGTAATCCAAGGAACAGAATTTGGAATAGAGTGGTGGGATTTACATGAATTTACCCAAAAAAGGCAAAAAAAAGAAAACAACAACAGTAAAGGTGAACAAAATGTCTTAATTGCCAGGCTCATCAATGTTCTTATATCACATACTTCACTTGGGAAATTAAAATCATGTGGTTATAGAATGCCCTCAAACCTTTCTCCTTGTCCTTAACTTTCCTATTATGTGACTCAGGTGAACAAGATAAGCAGGTGAGATGATAAAGGGTGTGTGTGCGTGTGCTAAATCGCTTCAATCATGCCCAACTCTGAGATCCTATGGACCATAACCCGCCAGGTTCCTCTATCCTGGGATTCTTCAGGCAAGAATACTGGAGTGGGTTGCCATGTCCTCCTCCAGGAAATCATCCCAATGCAGGGATCCAGGGATCCAATCCGCATCTCTTACGTCTCCTGCATTCACAGGTTGGTTCTTTACCACTAGTGCCACCTGGGAAGCCTGGGATGAGAGTAAGGTATTTTATTTATAAGTATAAAAAAAGGATTGTTACACAGCAATGTGAGTGTACTTAATGCCACAGAACTGTACACTTAAAATAGTTTAAATGATCAGTTTTATTTTATATATTTTATGTAACTTTAATAATGAACTCAGAGAAAGAAAGAAGGGAAGAAAGAATGAAAAAGAAAGAAGGAAGGGAAGGAAGGAAGGAAAGAAGGAAGGAGCAAACTAGTGGGGGAGGGGAGGAGAGTAAGTGGTTTTTGGTAGCAGTCCCTCCAAAACAGTATTTTCAAGGTGGTACAGTCTCCCTATAAAAGGAAAGAAGCAGTATTCCAAAATACAAAAGTAAATGTCTCCACTTATCACAACTGAAAACTTAAGTGTTTCTCTTTGATGCACATCATATATCATAAGTTTTTGGTAAATCATCTTTGCCTTAATTAGTTTTTTTAATGAAGCTTGCTTAACTCTTTACCTTCTTTTTTCCTTTCTTTAGTCAATTCTTTTATTTTATAAAGAGAGAGATCAATAAGTAAGTCATCTTTGGTTTGTCAGAGCTTTGACAAAGGGAAGATTGCCTTTCACAGCAGAACCATTTCCCATTTTGTCATATGCTGCAATTGCATCAAATTAAAATGCACTTTTTTCTTGTTGCTTTTTAATGGACACTTGTAGTTTGGAGATTTTTACAAGTTGGAGATTTTTCTCTCTTGCTACAACCTCATTTTAGGGTTGTGTTGCATTTTAAATTGTTTTATTACTATCAGAAGATTGAATAGTTAAGAGATTTCTAAGCTACTGGAACTTCATGGATGTTGTTGACAAGTTTAAAACATTTCTCGGGGCTTCCTTGGTGGCTCAGTGGTAAAAATCCACCTGCCATTGCAGGAGGCACAGGTTCCACCCCTAATCCAGGAAGATCCCGCATGCCTCCTTACAACTAAACATGTGTGCTGCAACTGCTGAGCCTGTACTCTAGGGCCCAGAAGCTGCAACGACTGAGCCCCCTTGGTGCAAATACTAAACCCACGCACCCTAGAGCCTGTGCTCTGCAGCAAGACCCTCCAATGGCAACTGGTGCACTGCAACCAGAGAGTAGCCCCCACTCACCAGAACTAGAGGAAGCCCGTGCAACAAAAGACTCAGCACAGCTAAAAATAAACAAAAACAAACGTTAAAAAATAAAATAATTTAAAAAAATTTAACTGACCCCTGACACCCAATTTGAGTGAGGCAGAAAGAGGGTTATAATAATTGAGTAGTATGACAGAAAAGCTCTATTTGTCTCAAAAATTAAACTTTAAAATAGAAAATCATTGAAATATTTTAGAATGATAATTTACCTTATTGTAATGAAGACATTACATGAAATCATTGTGCAGTTTTTCTGAGTGTGAAAGAATTGATAAACGTACATATATGTTTTTAGCTTATGAATCCAAGTGTAATTAGCAGCAAAAAAAAGATGGAGAAAATAGTCACACAGTTTAAGAAAAAATTTCCTTTCTTCTCCCAGAAATATTGCTATAGTGCATCATTCAACCTTGAATAACATATAAATTTGATCATATTACAACATCATTCCCCAGAGGACTTTCCTTCTGTTGCAAATAGCTTCCATGTTTTAATCCTTATCTTTGGATGGTGATATGTCTTCACTAAGAGCAAAGAGCCAACATGTTTTTTAGTATGTTCTAGTCTCAGCAACCTGTGGAGAGGGTTTAGAGATTTGGAGTTCTACATCTAGTTACTAGCCATGAAAGTCTGGGCATAATATTCAACCGAAATCTCAGTTTCCTCATTTTTTTCCTTAAGTGAAAAAGAAAATCACAGTCATGCTGAGTAGGCAGTTTAACATTTAATTTTCTTAGAAAGTAGATGCTCTCGGAAACATTAACCACTATTATTACTTATTCATTCACTCATCTGAAAAATAGTTTTGGACATAGGGCTTATTCTGGATACTCAGGATACATCAGTGAACAAGAAAGATAAAGAGTCCCACTTTCACTGGGCATGTAAATATAACAGGAAAGTAATAAACAAATTTAATTTCTAAATGAACTACATGCAATATTAAAATGTGATAAGTGCTATGACAGTGAAAATACGAGTGTTAATTGCTTAGTCATGTCCGACTTTTTGTGACTCCATGAACTGTACCCTGCAGGCTTCTCTGTCCATGAGATCTCCAAACAAGAATACTGGAGTAGGTTACCATCCCCTTCTTCAGGGGATCTTCCCCACCCAGGGATTGAACCCAGCTCTCCTGCATTGCAGACAGATTCTTTACCATCTGATCCATCAGGGAAATAAGTGCTATAGGAAAACGAAAAGAACAGAGAAAAATAATGGAACCGCTAAGGGCTAGAGGTGGCAACTAGTAGCACAATTAAATAAAGTGCTCCTATAGGTCTCTTTAAGAAGATGAGATTTAAGCAAAGACTTGAAGGAAGAAAGAAAATGGGAAGAATGTTCCAGGAAGAGAAAATGGTACAGCAAACTCCACCATAGATATACACATGTCTGACCATTTGAGGATAACAAGAAGACCAGTGTGACTGGACTGGAGAGACAAAGAAAGAGAGAAGGTGGAGATGAGGTCGAAAAGAAGGTGTGGGTAGGCATAGGGGTGGATCTTGAGGTTCTTGTAAGCATGTGGGAAAGTACTTAATGAAATGTGAGCCTGTAGAATCCCAAACAAAAGAATGACATTATTCTAAACTGTTTAGCTAATTATTTCTTCTAGATCAAAAAATATTATGTCTGGTCCAACAGCCTGCCAGTCAGTCATTCAGCCAACAAATATTAACTGAGCATATTTCCAGACATTGTGAAATGGGGAATGGACAAGTGTTTGATAAAATATGCACAATTGGCTCAATGTCCTGAAACAACAGAAAGAAAAATAAAATACCCAAGAAAAATTCTCAGTATTTATATTTTCTGAATGATCCAAATAAGTAGCACTATAAACATAGTTTAGAGGACTCCACATGCAATGTATTTAATTCCCTTTGATAATGTTCTATTACTGCACATTAGATGAGATTACTTTTTCTGAAACCTTCCTTTATTTTGAAAGTCAAGTTTAATTGTATCAGGTTTATCACTAATTAACAAATTTTTTATACTTAGAGAACAAAGAAATTTTGATTTTCAAAACATGGAGAGTAATGAAAATAAATGTGTCATCCTAAATTCTTTATAATATTAAACTACTAATTAGGTAGTAACTCCTCATCAATATTTTTAATGTAAATACAACTAAGCAAGTTTTTTTTTTTCATCTTTCTCATATTTTATCTTATCTGAAAGAGAAGATGCATGATAGAGCTGAAAGAATATGGGACCTGGAACAAGGTTTTTTTGTTTGTTTGTTTGTTTTTTAATTTCTCTGAGTCATTCCTCATCTTTTATATAAAAAATAATAATAATACTGATTTTATAAGAATTAGTTCATATAAGTTTTATCATGTTCTAGCCCTATGCTGGTAAATGTTAGATTCCTGGTAAATATTTGTGGAATTATTTGTTTTAGCTAAAATAAAGTTTTCACCCACCTGCTTTAAATGAACCATTCTATCTTTATGCTATTTCCCTTTCCAGCCCTTTTCATTATTTTCTATTCCCATCCTTCAGCACATCTTCTATTAAATACTTCACCTTTAAATATTTTCAGGATCCACTGTCTCAATCATTTTAACAATATTTTAATTGATTAATTCACTCTACCTCCTATAACCCAACCCATCATTCATATCACTTCATTATCACTTACCTGTTGGCTTTATGGTTCAAATGGCTTCCAATATTCAAGATGGTAAAAGGCACTTGACCTTATGAGAAAATTGTGATAATTTCTTAGTACCAAGAATTAAAGAGTCTAAGTTTCTTCCTGGCCTCAGGGAGATGGAGCACTTTGATCAAATTGTATATATGATGTATGACACTGAGAACAAACCCAAGTAATGATGGATATTTGAATGAAATGATGTGGCAATATAAATTCCTCAGGTGTAACAAATGTACCACTCGGTGGGTAATGCTGAGAACGGAGAAGCCTCTGCTCATGTGGGTAACGGGTGCATATGGGAAATCTCTGTACCAATTCATTAATTTTGCTATGAACTTTGAATTGCTCTAAATAAACTCTTTAAAAATGTGCTGCCCAGTATTGGAAGGGTGGGGGGAGTTCTGAGGTAGCATTAGTGGTAAAGAACTCACCTGCCAGTGTGGAAGAAGAGACGCAGCTTCAATCCCTGGGTCAGGAAGATCCCCTGGAGGAGGGCATGGCCACCCACTTCAGTATTCTTGCTGGAGAATCCCATGCACAGAGAAACCTGGTGAGCTACAGTCCATGGGGTCACAAAGAGTCAGACAGGACTGAGCGACTAACACAACACAGCAATCATCTTTCCCACTCCAATCTCAATGAACCAGCTCAAATTTGACCTCTTTGAAGGAGAAGGGGACCGCAGAGGATGAGATGGCTGGATGGCATCAATGACTCGATGGATGTGACTCTGAGTGAACTCCAGGAGTCGGTGATGGACAGGGAGGCCTGGTGTGCTGCGATTCATGAAGTCTCAGAGTCGGACATGACTGAGCAACTGAAATGAACTGAACTGAAAGCACCTATTTCCCCTGCTATAGTTTATATTTCTCTCTCCCTCTTCCAGACTATTATGGTAATTATTGAACATTGCTTGTTGGAAGACTTAATGACATTATTTTTATGTCATCTATCGACAATGTATGTATTATACTCCCCAGGGCAATGGATAATGCTGTAGTTTCAGAGCCCTGACAGAGAACAGGATGAGGATAAAATGATTACTTGCAAATGGTGATCATTTGCGAGAAGTATTTGCTGATCATTTTCAATGTAACTCAACTAGACTATGTGCCCTCTTACAATGTAGGAAAAGTTTCATACTTTGAAAATGCATCCATAAAACTGTTCATTTGCAAAATGAGCTAGAAAAGTAAAAGAATGTGAGAAGTAACAATATATAAGTCATAGCTTTGAGATCTTAAGATTTTAGCCTTCCCTTAATTCAAATCTCTCAAAAATAATTTAAGCAAAGAAAATAGGAACATTGAGTGACATGGTGTGGTTGAATGCATCTTTTGATTTAACTTGTCTGTTTTGCTTTATTTGATAATATATTTTTCCTCTGTCTTTTCACATCACTGATTTTTAGTTTAATGGTTTTCAAAGTGTGTGATGGGGCTTTAGAAGTGAATATAGGCAGACAAAAAGTTTCTTCATGTTTTTGTCCTGTGCCTATATTTTACACAAGGTCAATAACAGGCTTCAGTGTTTTTACAATTACCAAGAGGATGAGATTTGTTATTGTGTGCAGATAGATGTGCTGATGCCTCTATTATTTATGGGATGAGATGAAAGTCATGCAGCCTTCTGAGACAAAAGGCAGGTGTATGTTTTATATCTATATTTTTGATGAGTTCTTTCATAGACATTGTACCTTCCATAGACCAGTGACTACCTAATGTAAATTTCAGGTGGAGTAAAGCTGTCAACATTTAGTATTTTTTATGACTTACATTTATGGAGCTAGGGAACAAACATCTCACTTTGGAAAACTATATGTAGCAGGTAGATTGAAATGGTTTGTTTTTAGTTTAGTTTAGCTTCTAGCATTTATGTTAGAGAAAAATGACCCAAACTTGGGGCTCATCTCTAAAGTAATTTTAAGAGCTTATCAAAAAAAAAAAAGAGCTTATCAGTTCAGTTCAGTCACTCAGTCATGTCCAACTCTGTGACCCCATGGACTGCAGCATGCCAGGCCTCTCTGTTCATCACCAACTCCTGGAGTTTATCCAAACTCATATCCATTGAGTTGGTGATGCCATCCAACCATCTCATCTTCTGTCATCCCCTTCTCCTCCTGCCCTCAATCTTCCCCAGCATCAGAGTCTTTTCAGATGAGTCAACTCTTTGCATCAGGTGGCAAAATATTGAAGTTTCAGCTTCAACATCAGTCCTTCCAATGAACACCCAGGACTGATCTCCTTTAGGATGGACTGGTTGGATCTCCTTGCAGTCCGAGGGACCTCAAGAGTCTTCTCCAACATCACAGTTTAAAAGCATCAATTCTTTGGAGCTCAGCCTTCTTTACAGTCCAGCTCTCACTTATACATGGAAGAAAAATGGATCTCAATGATTAGAGTGCTTCTGAAATACTTTAAAATAGAAAGAATAGTTTCATGGGTTTAGAAACTAGTGAAGTGGTTTTACAGCAAACAAAATACATTGTCAAGTATGCAATCATATTTTTGACTATCAGCAGAAACTTAATCCTTTTTCTTCCTTGTAGTACATTTGAGTTTGGGCTTGACCATGGAATAAACATGGAGAAGGCAATGGCAACCCACTCCAGTACTCTTGCCTGAAAAATCCCATGGACGGAGGAGCCTGGTGGGCTGCAGTCCATGGGGTCGCTAAGGGTAGGACACGACTAAGCGACTTCACTTTCACTTTTCACTTTCATGCATTGGAGAAGGAAATGGCAACCCACTCCAGTGTTCTTGCCTAGAGAATCCCAGGAATGGGGGAACCTGGTGGGCTGCCGTCTATGGGGTCGCACAGAATCGGACACGACTGAGGCAACTTAGCAGCAGAAGCAGCAGCAGCATGGAACAAAGAAAGATTATTTGTCTTCACTGGGACTGGGTCTGCATTCTTAATTGTATGATCTGTTGTCTGATTGAGAATTATGTCTCCCATGTTAATGAAACTCATTTTTTTTCATTTGAAAAATGAGAGAGCAATGTTCAGTTGTGCACCTCAATTGTTTTTTTTTTCAGTTTCTGCCATTTTAGAATTGCATAAATACATTTTAGCGTGGATCGAATAGCCTTTTTATAAACTCATCAAGAAGTTAGGAGTTATAATTGTATTTTCCCTCTAAATAATAATTTAATAATTTAATCTCCTAAAACAGGTACCATAAAATGCAGACATTATTTTTAAAAAATAATTACAGATTAGTAAATTAATTTGTGAATGATTATCTCTAGCAGATGAGAATGGAAATATCAGGAAGGATGAAGGGAGATTTTATTTTTCTGTAATGTTTACATATTTATCATGACAAAGATGATGAGTCATAACTTTTAAAAAATCAGGTAATAAGAAACAAAAGAAATACAATTCACCCCCAGTGTTGGCATGATTGTGTGGAAAAGAGCATTTTCAGAAAATATTGACAGTAATGCAAAATATTGTAATTTTTCTGGGACCATATTTCATGATATATACCAGAAAGGCTAAAAACAGTTCTATTGCTTGAATAATTCAACAGTTAGAAATTTATCCTAAAGCAAAAGTTTATATTTAATGATGAAATATAGGCATTTCCTTTGAAATCAGGAAGAAATTAATGCCCATTAATACTGCTTGCAATCAACATTTTATTATATGTCCTAGGCAGTGCAGTAAGATACAAATAGGTGTAAGAAGCAGCTAGATTGGAAAGGAAAAAACAAAATCATAATTATAGCTCATATGATTATCTTCATAAAAATGTATGAAAATCCACAGTTAAACTATTAGAAATAATAAAAGATTTTATCAGTGTTGGTGGATGTTAGTAAGCATTTCTAGATATCAGCAATCAAAAAATATAATTTAAAAATAAGCAAATCTGCCCCCTAGAACTGTTTACATCAGCATCTTCATTACCACAGTATTAAGATTCAAAATATTCAAGAAAACCCTAAATGCAAAGTAGTAGGAAAATAATGTAATAAATAAAGATATAGTCCAATAATGGCATGTTGTTTCAGCCAGAGACCCTGAAGAAAACAGATAGTTTTCACTAGTTAAAGCTGTTTGACAAGGGGCTAATAAAGGTGTGGGAAAGTAAACCACGAGGAATCCAACACTGGAGTGGGGAGGAAGCAATAAATGGGAGTCTGGAGGGAGAGAAGGTCTCAGATGAGAGCAGTCAATCAGAGCTGACCCAGCAAGGAGAGACAAGTGGAATAGAATTCCTGAGCTCTGGCTTTGTTGTTTGCTGTCCTTCCCTCTGAATCCACAGGTAAAGGAAACTGTTTTATCTCCTCAGAAATTAGCCTCAGAGAAAGAAATCCATGTAGGAAGATGTGACGCACATTTGGAGGGTCAACTGGGAAATACAATACAGTCTTCGAAGTTTATATATTAAAGAAGTGACTTAGTGAATACAGATAAGTTCCCTCTCTATGTAGTAAAAAATAAACACCTCTATATTTAATATGATTCACACATTCTTTCTCAAACAATCTTCAAGAAAATAACCAACTATGTTTATGGGTTCTGCTTTGCTGTTGTTTAGTCTGTAAGCCGTGTCTGAATCTTTGTGACCCTATGGACTCTAACCAGCCAGGCTCCTCTATCCGTGAGACTTCCCAGGCAAGAATACTGGAGTGGGTTGTCATCTCCTTCTCCAGGGGATCTTCCCGACCCAGGAATCCAACCTTCCTTTCCTGCACTGATGGATGGGTTCTTTACCGTTGGGCCACCAGGGAAACTCCATGGGTTCTGCTTAAAATAGTCTTGGAGGTGACTTTTAATATTTGGAGAAGCTCTATACAGTCAGCAAAAAGAATAACAGGAGCTGACTGTGGCTCACATAATGAACTCCTTATTGCCAAATTCAGACTTAAATTGAAGAGAGTAGCGAAAACCACTAGACCATTCAGGTATGACCTAAATCAAATCCCTTATGATTATACAGTGGAAGTGAGAAATAGATTTAAGGGTCTAGATCTGATAGATAGAGTGCCTGATGAACTATGGACGGAGGTTCGTGACATTGTACAGGAGACACGGATCAAGACCATCCCCATGGAAAAGAAAGCAAAAAAGCAAAATAGCTGTCTGGGGAGGCCTTACAAATAGCTGTGAAAAGTAGAGAAGCAAAAAGCAAAGGAGATAAGGAAAGATATAAGCATCTGAATGCAGAGTTCCAAAGAATAGCAAGAAGAGATAAGAAAGCCTTCCTCAGTGATCAATGCAAAGAAATAGAGGAAAAGAACAGAATGGGAAAGACTCGAGATCTCTTCAAGAAAATTAGAGATACCAAGGGAACATTTCATGCAAAGATGGGCTCAATAAAGGACAGAAATGGTCTGGACCTAACAGAAGCAGAAGATATTAAGAAGAGGTGGCAAGAATACACAGAAGAACTGTACAAAAAAGATCTTCACGACCCAGATAATCATGATGATGTGTTGACTAATCTAGAGCCAGACGTCCTAGAATGTGAAGTCAAATGTGCCTTAGAAAGCATCACTACGAAAAAAGCTAGTGGAGGTGATGGAATTCCAGTTGAGCTATTTCAAATCCTGAAAGATGATGCTGTGAAAGTGCTGCACTCAATATGCCAGCAAATTTGGAACACTCAGCACTGGCCACAGGACTGGAAAAGGTCAGTTTTCATTCCAATCCCAAAGAAAGGCAATGCCAAAGAATGCTCAAACTACCGCACAATTTAATCCTGAAAGATGATGCTGTGAAAGTGCTGCACTCAATATGCCAGCAAATTTGGAACACTCAGCACTGGCCACAGGACTGGAAAAGGTCAGTTTTCATTCCAATCCCACAGAAAGGCAATGCCAAAGAATGCTCAAACTACCACACAATGGCACTCATCTCACACTCTAGTAAAGTAATGCTCAAAATTCTCCAAGCCAGGCTTCAACAGTAGTATATGAAACGTGAACTTCCAGATGTTCAAGCTGGTTTTAGAAAAGGCAGAGGAACCAGAGATCAAATTCCCAACATCTGCTGGATCATGTAAAAAGCAAGAGAGTGCCAGGAAAACATCTATTTCTGCTTTATTGACTATGCCAAAGCCTTTGACTGTGTGAATCACAATCAACTGTGGAAAATTCTTCAAGAGATGGGAATACCAGACCACCTGACCTGCCTCTTGAGAAACCTATATAGGTCAGGAAGCAATAGTTAGAACTGGACATGGAACAACAGACTGGTTCCAAATAGGAAAAGGAGTGTGTCAAGGCTGTATATTGTCACCCTGCTTATTTAACTTCTATGCAGAGTACATAATGAGAAATGCTGGACTGGAAGAAGCACAAGCTGGAATCAAGATTGCTGGGAGAAATATCAATAACCTCAGATATGCAGATGACACCACCCTTATGGCAGAAAGTGAAGAGGAACTAAAAAGCCTATTGATGAAAGTGAAAGGAGAGTGAAAAAGTTGACTTAAGCTCAACATTCAGAAAATGAAGATCATGGCATCTGGTCCCATCACTTCATGGGAAATAGACGGGGAAACAGTGGAAACAGTGTCAGACTTTATTTTTCTGGGCTCCAAAATCACTGCAGATGGTGACTGCAGACATGAAATTAAAAGACGCTTACTCCTTGAAAGAAAAGTTATGACCAACCTAGATAGCATATTCAAAAGCAGAGACATTACTTTGCCGACTAGCCTGTCTAGTCAAGGCTTCCAGTGGTCACGTATGGATGTGAGAGTTGGACTGTGAAGAAGGCTGAGCACCTAAGAATTGATGCTTTTGAACTGTGGTGTTGGAGAAGACTCTTGAGAGTCCCTTGGACTGCAAGGAGATCCAACCAGTCCATTCTGAAGGAGATCAGCCCTGGGATTTCTTTGGAAGGAATGATGTTAAAGCTGAAGCTCCAGTACTTTGGCCACCTCATGCGAAGAATTGACTCATTGGAAAAGACTATGATGCTGGGAGGGATTGGGGGCAGGAGGAGAAGGGGAGGACAGAGGATGAGATGGCTGGATGGCATCACTGACTCGATGGACATGAGTCTGAGTGAACTCCGGGAGTTGGTGATGGACAGGGAGGCCTGGCGTGCTGCGATTCATGGGGTCGCAAAGAGTCGGACACGACTGATCCCCTGAAATGAACTGAACTGAACGCTCATAAATGCATTGTACGTGGCCTTTACAAAATTTCAAACAGTCTTGGGAGAGGTTAACACATGTCATATTCTTCCTGTTGGATTACTACCACACTAAAACAATGAATGAAAATAGAGTGTAACTTTTCCTTTAGCAGTGTTTTTACTTAGAAATATTCTTTGGGTTCTCTATAGCTATCAGTAAATTTTCCTCACTACAATTTCATATTATCTCAGACATATTCTATCAGAGGAAATTATTTCTTGTTCCCAGTAATATAACAGGAACTTAGACATAAAGAAATACCTCTTTGATTCAACATGTACATCCACAGTAATTTTAATACTGGAGTGAGAAAAAACCTGAATTTAGAATTGTTCAAATTTTTCCAGAGATTAATATGTAAAACACTTCAAAGAAACTAATTTCCTTTCCTATAATTAATGTCTATCACAGTAGCATCTACTAATAGAATTCCTCACTTAAGGCTGAAATTTGAAAATATTGCCATACTCTGTGATAGTTTTTGATCTACCCTCTATGGACTCTGCACTTAAATCACATTAAAATTATATGAGTAGATTGCTTTTTGGATATTCATTCATGTCTGTGTAAATATTGATATCAAAGGCGTTATTAATTTTCATTCCAACTTATGGTCAGGTCTAGTTTATTCATTTCAGTGTGCTTTCCCAAGTAGATCACTACACAAACTCCCAGAGAGCTACACTTCTCTTCTGGGTTTTCTAGTAATTAGGTCATGGGGTAAGTTAATCAGAGCTCAAGTAAAGTCCCAAGACCAGTTAGGCTTAACTCTTATGGTTCAATGAGGGAGCTTCTAACTGCTAATGCAGTCAAGTCTGCACCACCTTGGGTAAATTTTGCCAATGCCCAAAAACAAGAAGTAGGAGGTGGACATGTGAGCAATGGGAGTTCTGAGGGTCTCACAGGGCTGCTGCAGACTCAAAATATTTCCTTCAGGCACCTTTGCCAGATTTCTCACTCAGCTCTTTATGAGCAGTGGACCCTCTTCCTTCTTTATAAACTTTCTTACTAGACAATATCCATTTTATCCTTCTGGTTTTTTAAAATTCATTTTTGATTGGAGGATAATTGCTTTACATTGTTGTGTTGGTTTCTGCCTTCCGTACAACTATGTGAAGCAGCCNTTCAGTGTGTCTGCCCTCTGATTCCCTCTTGCAACACCTACCATCTTACTTGGGTTTCTCTTACCTTGGGTAAGGGGTATCTCTTCAGGGCTGCTCCAGCAAAGCACAGCCACTGCACCTTACCTTGGACGAGGGGTATCTCCTTACCGCCACCATTCCTGACCTTCAACGTAGGATAGAAGCAGCCATAAGCATAGCTTTATGTGGTCACATGGCTGCCCACTAGACCACTGGTGACTACATTTCCCAGCCTTCCTTGCACTTGGATGTGGCCATGTGACCAACTTTGATCCAATGAAATGTGAACAGAAGATACATAAGCAGGTTCCTTCAACTCCTTCTAAGTAAAGATAAGTTGTTTGCCACTGACCTTTTCACTTGTCAACTTCCTGAGGGCTGAGTCGTGGATGTGGCCATGAGGCAGGTTTGATCACAGACACAAGACCTGGAAAACTCAGCACTATAGTGATAGGGGAAGGGCTGTGTGATTTCATTCACTGTATTTTGAGCTATCACAGCTGTAAGTTATCTGACTGGTGTGGATTTCAGGACTCTGGGGCAACCTTCATCTAATTTCTCTTCTGGGTTTTCCTACTGCTCTTTGATTCCATGTCAATCACAAGGAGATTCTCCTTTTTGCTTTCTTCCCTGTTAGTCACTCTCTTCCTTTTATGTTCCCACCACTCCCCAACAATATTACCATTTTCCTTATAACATTTCTCCAAATCCTATTCACACAATGATTCCATTTTCCTCTCAGGAAAATACAAATTCTTTTGTTCTTTTGAAATAAGCTTTGATATCCTTTTAAACCACAAATCAAATTTATCAGTAACTCCAAAATTATTTTCTATTTCTTTGAAGGCCAGGAGAGTCCAATCTTCAGATCATTTCAGATTCGAAGGGGAACTATTTGTAATGTTTCTTTCTGATATGTCAGAGAAAGGAAAGTAAGATGCCAAACAGCAAATTTCCATATTCAATTTATAATGCAGTATTTTTCCAACACCCACGAGTCCCTCTGCAATATCTAATTTTAAAAGCATACATTACTTATGAAATTTATAAAATGCCATAGCATGCATCTTCTACCACTGACTGAAAGAGTGGCTTTTCTTTCACAAATACTTTTCTCTTTCTTCTAATTTCCATAGCATACTAGATGGTTTTAATAAAATTCTAAAATATTAGAGGATAGGGAGATTTAGTGGAGCAGTTGTTTCGATTTCTATACTTCTAGTAACAGGCCAGAGAACCAGGTTAGCTGGAACCAGGGCAGCTTAGTCAAGCTGATGAGGTGGGGCAGTGGCAGACGAAAACTGAACTGACTGCTTTTGCTGTAATAAAATACCTTCTACCTCTCTGCGTGTTTATTGCTATTGAAGGGTAATCTTGTCGCTGTCAGTGTAAAAGCAATAGTGTTATGATAGCAATTGACAGTTTGCTGAATTTTATGACAGCCAGTATATAAATTAACAGGGTTCAAAGCTCCCAGTTTAAAACCACTGAGGCATTCAGCACTCTGAGTCCTTCTCATATCTTTTTAAAACTGCACTCTGATACACACACAGCACTGATTCACAGTCTGTTTTAATTAATGTCCCCTTTACAACTGACAACCGAACTTCTTTCTCCTTTCTTTCTTTCTTTCTTTCTTTCTTTCTTTCTTTCTTTCTGTTGGCAGAACATGTACTTGTTGGAAAGCCTTCTTTTTGTTTATCTATACTACACACTGCACGCTTCTCATCCTTGTCACTTTCATTCTCTATAAGAAAATGGAATATGGTTTCTTTTGATCTCCTTTTAAGAAACCTGTCAATAAGGGTAGCACAGTGACTGTCTTGTGGGCCATGTGCAATGGATGCTTTTTTGTTGTTGTTTTACAGTTTAAGACTACTGATTGATTGCCTACATATTCAGTGCACTGACTCTTCCATTCAGACAGCTGTTATCTGTAATAACCAGACCTGGGAGGTGTTTGCCTCTCCACTCTCTGTCTCAGCAAGAGCAACATCATTTGGCCAATTTTATTCCTTCCTTTCCACAGTAATCACTTTCCTTTTATTTTTCCCAAGTCATTTGTTTCACAGTACTCATGAGCCTCTCTAAATAACTCACGATTGTCATGACATTCTCTAAGGGTACAGGAGGGACATCTCATATGTATAGGCATCTTGACTTGACGTCCTTTCGCTCCCACAGGTAGGGCTAGATACTGTCCTGTCCACTATGCTGTGGCCTCATTCCCACCTGCATCTCCAAACCTGAGAGCGTTGTTTGGTGCCTGTACTTTGTCTGTCCTATCGTTGGGGACAACACAGAAGACCTAGATAGCTATATACTATATAATCTGAACAATCAGTGCTTAGATTTCCATTGCCAATGTTATACTTCAAACTTCGTTTTAAATAAAGAAGTTAAAAATGCCATGAAGAAAATGAAGGTATCTGACTACTCCCCCAAATCTCATCACTTAGATTCCTTCCCAGAGAAATCCTCTATCAAGGGGTCATTGAATATCATTCCAACCCAATTCCTATGTTTTTTAACATAAATGCACTTGTATAAACCATGTATATTGTATTGGCTTATGAAGAGTCTATTTACACAAATGGTAGCATGGAGAAATTATTATCTTGCAAATTGCTTTTTCCCCAACATCATTATGCTTTTTAAGACCTATCTATAATACTTCAAGATGTTAACTGCTATATATATATCAGTCTTTTGTGATTATAGTCAATTTTATTTATACATTTTCATCTGGAAATACACATGCTGTTTCTGATTTTTTACTATTACCCCAAATGCTGTAGTGAATACACTTAATTATGTCAGTAAATGTTTTATATATATAGCGAAAGTCTCTCAGTGTCCAACACTTTGCGACCCCATGAACTACAAAGTCCATGGAATTCTCCAGGCCAGAACACTGGAGTAGGTAGCCTTTTCCTTCTCCAGGGAATCTTCATAACCCAGGGATCGAATCCATGTCTCCTGCATTGCAGGTGGATTTTTTTTTACCTTCTTTTGAATGGCTCTATGAAGACCTACAAGTCCTTCTAGAACCAACACCCAAAAAATATGTCCTTTTCATTATAGAGGACTGGAATGCAAAAATAGAAAGTCAAGAGATATCTGGAGTAACAAGCAAATTTGGTCTTGGGTACAAAATGAATCGGGCAAAGACTAACAGAGTTTTGCCAAGAGAATGCATTGGTCACAGCAAACACCCTCTTCCAACAACACAAGAGAAACTCTACACATGGACATCACCAGATGGTCAATATCAAAATCAGGTTGATTATATTCTCTGCAGCCAAAGATGGATAAGCTTTATACAGTCAGCAAAAACAAGACCAGGAGCTGACTGTGGCTCAGATCATGAACCCTTATAGCCAAATTCAGACTTAAGTTGAAGAAAATAATGAAAATCACTAGACCACTCAGGAATGACCTAAATCAAATCCCTTACAATTATACAGTAGAAGTAACAAGTAGAGTCAAGGGATTAGATCTGATAGACAGAGTGCCTGAAGAACTATGGATAGAGGTTCATGACATTGTACAGGGGGCGGTGTTCAAGTCCATCCCGAAGAAACAGAAATGCAAAAAGGCAAAAGAGTTGTCTGAAGAAGCCTTACAAATAGCTGTACATAGAAGAGAAGCAAAAGGCAGAGGAGAAAAGGAAAGATATCCATTTGAATGCAGAGTTCCAAAGAATAGCAAGGAGAGATAAGAAAGTCTTCCTCAGTTATCAGTGCAAATAAATAGATGAAAACAAAAGGATGGGAAAGACTAGAGATTTCTTCAAGAAAATTAGTGATACCAAGGGAACATTTTATGCAAAGATGGCCACTAAGAAGGACAGAAATTGTATGGACCTAACAGAAGCAGAAGATATTAAAAGGTGCAAGATTACAGAGAAGAACTATACTAAAAGATCTTAATAATCCAGGTAACCATGATGGTGTGACCACTCATCTAAAGTCAGACATCCTGGACTGCAAAGTCCAGTGGGCCTTAGGAAGCATTGCTATGAACAAAGCTAGTGGAGATGATGGAATTCTAGCTGAGCTATTTCAAATCCTGAAAGATGATGCTGTGAAAGTGCTACACTCAATATGCCACCAAATGTGGAACACTCAGCAGTGGCCACAGGACTGGAAAAGGTCAGTTTTCATTCCATCCCAAAGAAAGGCAATGCCAAAAAATGTTCAGACTACCACAGAATTGCACTCATCTCACACACTAGCAAAGTAATGCTCAAAATTCTGCAAGCCAGGCTTCAATAGTACGTGAACTGTGAACTTGCAGATGTTCAAGCTGGGTTTAGAAAAGGCAGAGGAGCCGGAGACCAAATTACCAACATCTTCTGGATCATCAAAAAAGCAAGAGAGTTCCAGAAAACATCTACTTCTTCTTCGACTACACCAAAGCCTTTGACTGTGTGGATCACAAAAAATTGTGGAAAATTCTTCAAGAGATGGGAATACCAGACCACTTGACCTGCCTCCTGAGAAATCTATGTGCAGGTCAAGAAGCAAGAGTTAGAACTAGACATGGAACAACAGACTGGTTCCAGATAGGAAAAGGAGTGTGTCAAGGCTGTATATTGTCATCCTACTTATTTAACTTATATGCAGGGTACATCATGTGAAATGCTGGGTTGGATGAAGCACAAGCTGGAATCAAGCTTGCTGGGAGAAATATCAGTAATCTCAGATATGCAGATGACACCATCTTTATGGCAGAAAGCAAAGAAGAACTAAAGAGCCTCTTGATAAAAATGAATGAGGAGAGTGAAAATTTTGGCTTAAAACTCGACATTCAGAAAACAGATCATGCATCCAGTCCCAAAACTTTATGGCAAATAGGTGGGGAAACAATGAAAAGAGTGAGATACTTTTTCTTTTTTTTTGGCTTCAAAATCGCTGCAGATAGTGTCTGCAATCATGAAATTAAAAGGTGCTTGCTCCTTGGAGGAAAAGCTAGGACCATCCTAGATAGCATATTAAAAAACAGAGACATTACTTTGCCAACAAAGGTCCGTCTAGTCAAGGCTATGGTTTTTCCAGTAGTCACGTATATGACTGTGAAGAAAGCTGAGCGCCAAAGAATTGATGCTTTTGAACTGTGGTGTTGGAGAAGACTCTTGAGAGTCCCTTGGACTGCAAGGAGATCCAACCAGTCCATCCTAAAGGAAATCATCCTGAATATTCATTGAAAGGACTGATTCTGAAGCTGAAACTCCAATACTTTGGCCACCTGATGCAAAGAACTGACTCATTTGAAAAGACCCTTATGCTGGGAAAGATTGAAGGCAGGAAGAGAGGGGGACGACAGAGGATTAGATGGTTGGATGGTGTCACCAACTCAATGAGTTTGAGCAAGCTTCAGGGGTTGGTGATGGACAGGGAAGCGTGGTGTGCAGCAGCCCATGGGGTAGGCAAAAAGTTGGGCACAGCTGAGCGACTGAACTAAACTGATATATATAGAATTTGATCCCTGGTTCTGGAAGATCCCCTGGAGAAGGAAATGACAACTCACTCCAGAAATCTTAGCTGTGAAATGCCATGGACAGAGAAGCCTGGTGGGCTATGATCCATGGGGTCACAAAGAGTCAGACACGACTGAAGCAACTTGAGCACAAAGAGAGAGAGAAGTAAAATGGTGAAATGGATGGGCCAAAATGATGTGTGAATTTCCATTTACTTACTTGCCAAACATCTTTCCAAATAGGACACGTAAACTTTAACTCTTAAGGGTAGTGTATGAGAATACATTTTCTCCACTTCCTTCTCAAAATAAATGTAAGTAGACTTCCCCAAATGATATATTAACACTATGGTTTTAATTTGCACTGTTCTGATTATTAGGAATCAGAAATATTTCCTATTATTTTGAATTATTGTTAATTAATGAACACATGAAGTGGCAGATATAACCTTAATTTGAATCTTGAAATACTTCAATTTTCCTTTAAATATAAGAAAGTCTCATTCATTCATTCATTCATTCATTCTTCTACTTCTGTTTACTGAATGTCTTCCAAGTTCCAGAGACTGCAGCAGTGTCTCGAGTTAGAATGATGCACAGTGGCACTGTTCCCTGAAGGAACATACTATCTCGAGGGAGAAACAGATATGTAAGCAAGCAGTCACAAGGAAATGGCAACCCACTCAGTATTCTTTCCTGGGACATCCCATGGACAGAGGAGCCTGGCAGGGTAAGTCCATGGGGTGGCAAAGAGTTGGACTTGACTGGGCGAGTGAGCACACGCTGCAAAGTCAGATGCATGCTATTGTAGAGGACTCCGAAAGGACAGAGAAGGACAGTCAGGATGCCTACACAGGGATTATCCAGGAAAAATGTGAGGGTAAGGGAGGTGAGATTGATAAAGGCTAGAGAAAAAGTGAACCAGGCATAAGAACAACACGTGCAGATGCCTGGAGACCAAGGAGCATAGAGGATTCTCAGTTCTATCGTGGAAATACACAGCCTATTTGGGAGCAAAGCTAGATATTGTCTGGTGTTGGATCGTGACTCAGCTCTTCTGAGTCTCAACAAGAGTTCTTGATGCTGTTCAGGAGTTTCGGTGGCTCTTGCAAATAGCAAGGATGATTTTTTGTCTGTCCATACCTGTGCTTTATCACCTTTCCCCCTACTTCTCCTATCAATGAAGCAGGAGCCTGTTCCTCAACGGACCATCTAATCTCAAAAAGTGGAGAACAGAGGCAAGATTTTTCAGTGGCTTATTCCCACCTATTATTTATTCAAGAGAAGCAGAGGCAAATTATTATTAGTTCAGCAGCTGTATTTTATTAATTAACACAATGCACTAGGATACTATTATCATCAAATTGAAATGATCAGTATATGTTGTTACTTTTGTTTTTCTTTGCAATAGATTTTCCTAATCATAAATAGTCTGATATCTTCTTCTCTTTCCTTTCTCTCTTTTTTAAAAAAAAAATGGAACATGGAATAATTGCATATAAAATTTTAGAAATTATTGTAAGTGCTAGAAAGCATCTTGACATTTGTCCCTTAAGAATTCCAGTTTATAGAATTATTACAAGCTACTCTGTCAACCTGTCTGCAACTTTAAAGTCTTAAAACCTAAGCTGAGAATTTCGTAGCAAAAATCTTTCACAAAAGCACTGTTCTCTGACTCTAGAAAGTAGCCAGATTGTGGAGTGAAAAGAAAATTAGAGTGTAAAAGTAGAGGGCGTGCATTTATCCGTGTTTTTCCACAGTTTCTTCCTAATGAGACATTGTGGTAACCAGGGTTGCAAGTTGAGGAAAGGTTAGACTGTTTATCTTCATTATCAAGAGTCCTGGGGAACTTAATAAGCCTCAAGGCACATGCTGAATGGCTTCTGTCCTACATAATCGAGTGTGCTATACTTCCAACCAAGATAAAATCCTCAGAATATATTTTTAAGACATTTCTGTGAATGCATACTATACTTTCAGGGGATTGATTAAGCTTGATACAAGCCCTGTTGTCTGAAAAGGTAACATCATTTCTGATAAGAGTTCAATTTGTCCAATCCAAAAAGGAGGAATCCATTTTATTTTAAATTGATCAATGAATTATGAGATCACAAACTGATAACAAGTTCATTATCTTTATCTCAGTAATAATCATAAACAGTCTCTTCTCTGAATTGTGAGGATGATGCGGCCAAGCTATGATCAGTCACTAGAACAACTGTAGTGTGTCTTCCCTGTAATGATGGTGAGTTCATTGAGAACCGGTCCTCAGTATTTTCTTGTTTCTTTCTGTGTACCACTCTACATGAGTGAGATTGCTGACTCTGGTGAAGCTGTAATCTAAGGCTTACAGTGGTTGAAGTTAAATGAGCTTGAGTCTGTAACACTTCATGAAAGGTATCATGGACAGATGTTTGCCACATGTTAACACCCAGTTAGGGATTCCATTATTCATAAACATTCTTCTCAGCTGGACAAAAGGGGACAGGTTGACTAGTGCTAACAGTGGGTTTATAGATTTTGAGATAATCAGTATGTCTGAGTATTCCAGGCTAAATAAAATTAATTCAAGTTGTCACTGATCAGTGCTGTGTCAAAAATCCCTTAAAAATGGGGACATCTGCTTTTTTATCCATCCATCCAAGACATTCATCCATCCACCTACCCACTCATCCCTGCATTCATTCATTAATAGGCCACACCAATGTATTGAGTATTTATTCTATGCCAACCATGTGAATGAGCATGTTAAGTTGCTTTAGTCATGTCCTACTCTTGCAACCCTATGGGTTGTATCCTGCCTCTGTCCATGGGATTCTCCTGCCTAGAATACTGGAGTGGTTAGCCATTCCCTTCTTCAAGGGATCTTCCTGACCCAGACACCAACCCTGGGTCTCTTAGGTTTCCTGCATTGGCAAGCAGGTGCTTCACCTCTAGTGCCACCTGGGAAGCCCCCTGCCTTCCATATGAAGCTACATTAGTACATAAGCATAAACTCTTACCTTCCTGGAACTTCTGAAGGGAGGGGAGGATAAAGAGATTACCAGAGGAAACAGCTGATACAATGGCCAGAACATGTGCAAAAGTAATACATTTTGACAACTTGAAAGAAGTTTGGCAAAGCTGGGCTATGGTGTACAAACTAGAAAATCATATTCCTACAAAGGCATATTCTACTGATCTACAGTCAGTTTGATTGCAATAATGCTGACAGAGTCATGGTTTGGGGGATTTTCTGCTGTGGTAGGCATTATCCTAAATGCTTTGAACCTATTAACTCAGACCTTGCCAGTCAAGGTGTGGTCAACAGAATAAGTAACAGCAGAATTACCTGGAGCTTGTGAGAAATGAAGAATCTCAAGTTCATCCTAGATCAGATGAATCAGAATCTATGTTTTAAAAGAAAGCCCAGGTGATTGCTGAATATGTGAACAATTACCAAGAATTAGATGAAGAGATGATGCTGTGAAAGTGCTGCACTCAATATGCCAGCAAATTTGGAAAACTCAGCAGTGGCCACAGGACTGGAAAAGGTCAGTTTTCATTCCAATCCCAAAGAAAGGCAATGCCAAAGAATGCTCAAACTACCACACAATTGCACTCATCTCACATGCTAGCAAAGTAATGCTCAAAATTCTCCAAGCCAGTCTACAATAGTACATGAAGCATGAACTTCCAGATGTTCAAGCTGGTTTTAGAAAAGGCAGAGGAACAAGAGACCAAATTACCAACATCCGCTGGATCAACAAAAAAGCAAGAGAGTTCCAGAAAAATTTCTGCTTCTGCTTTTTCACTATAGAAAGCCTTTGACTGTGTGGAACACAACAAACTGTGGAGAATTCTTCAAAGATGAGAATACCTGACCTGCCTCCTGAGAAATCTGTATGCAGATCAAGAAGCAACAGTTAGAACTGGACATGGAACAACAGACTGGTTCCAAATAGGAAAAGGAGTACCTCAAGGCTGTATATTGTAACCCTGCTTATTTAATTTATATGCAACATACATCATGTGAAATGCTGGGCTAGATGAAGCACAAGCTAGAATCAAGATTGCTGGGAGAAATATTAATAACCTCAGATATGCAGATGACACCACCCTTATGGCAGAAAGTGAAGAGGAACTAAAAAGCTTCTTGGTGAAAGTGAAAGAGGAGAGTGCAAAAGATGGCTTAAAACTCAACACTCAGAAAACTAAGATCATGGCTTTGGTCCCACTTCATGGCAAATAGGTGCCGAAACAATGGAAACAGTGTCAAACTTTTATTTTCTTGGACTCCAAAATCACTGCAGATGGTGACTGTAAAAGATACTTGCTCCTTCAAAAAAAAGCTATGACCAACCTAGATAATGTATTAAAAAGCTAAGACATTACTTTGCCAACAAAGGTCTGTCAAGTCAAAGCTATGGTTTTTTCACTAGTCATGTACAGATGTGAGATTTGGATCATAAAGCTGAGTGCCAAAGAATTGATAGTTTTGAACCATGGTGTTGAAGACTCTTGAGGGTCTCTTGGACTACAAAAAGATCCAGCCAGTCCATCCTAAAGGATATCAGTCCTGAATATTCATTGGAAGGACTGATGCTGAAGCTGAAACTCCAATACTTTGGCCACCTGATGGGAAGAACTGACTCATTTGAAAAGACCCTGATGCTGGGAAAGATTGAAGGCAGGAGGAGAGGGGGACGACAGAGGATGAGATGGCTGGATAGTATCACCAACTCAATGGACATGAGTTTGAGCAAGCTCTGGGAGTTGGTGATGGACAGAGAGGCCTGGCGTGCTGCAGTCCATGGAGTCACAAAGAGTCGGACATGACTGGCAACTGAACTGAACTGAAGACAAGAGACGTTTAGTGTTAGCTGTTCACAACAGATCAGGAAAAGAAGCTTCTGTAAGAATAAGTATCTTGCCTAAGATCAAAAATTAGCTAATATAAGGGAAGAATTTGTATTTGGAGGTAGAGTCTTTTCTTAAAATATTTGTTTACTTGTTTATTTGTCTGCATCAGGTCTTAGTAGCGGCAGGTGGAATCTCTGTGGCGTCAAACAGGATCTTTCGATCAGCGAGCAGACTCAGTAGTTCTGGGCATGGGCATGTCTGCATTGCAAAGTGGTTTCTAACCATTGGACAACCAGGGAAGTCCCAAGACTTAAGGTTATTCAGGTTAAATGAAGTCATCATGACAGGGCCCTAACCCAGTAGGACTGGTCGCTTTTATGCAGAAGTGTACTCACAAAGGAAGGGTCACATGAGAACACAGTCATAAGGGATTGCCTGACCATACAGTAGTTCTCCTTTTCTTTTCATAAGAAACCTATATCCTGCTCAGCATAGTGCCTAGAGTAGTAATGTAACGTTACTCGCTCAGTCGTGTCCAACTCTTTGCGACCCCGTGGACTGTAGACCACCAGGCTCCTCCATCCATGGGATTTTCCAGGCAAGAGTACTGGAGTGGGGTGCCATTCTCTTCTCCAGAGGATCTTCCTGACCTAGGGATCAAACCAAGGTCTCTCCTATTTGTAGGCAGGAAGGCAGTGGCACCCCACTCCAGTACTCTTGCCTGGAAAATCCCATGGATGGAGGAGCCTGGTGGGCTACAGTCCATGGGGTCGCAAAGAGTCAGACATGACTGAGCGATTTCACTTTCTCTTTTCACCTTCATGCATTGGAGAAGGAAATGGCACACCACTCCAGGGATCTTGCCTGGAGAATCCCAGGGACGGGGGAGCCTGGTGGGCTACTCTTTGCGACCCCGTGGACTGTAGACCACCAGGCTCCTCCATCCATGGGATTTTCCAGGCAAGAGTACTGGAGTGGGGTGCCATTCTCTTCTCCAGAGGATCTTCCTGACCTAGGGATCAAACCAAGGTCTCTCCTATTTGTAGGCAGGAAGGCAGTGGCACCCCACTCCAGTACTCTTGCCTGGAAAATCCCATGGATGGAGGAGCCTGGTGGGCTACAGTCCATGGGGTCGCAAAGAGTCAGACATGACTGAGCGATTTCACTTTCTCTTTTCACCTTCATGCATTGGAGAAGGAAATGGCAACCCACTCCAGTGTTCTTGCCTGGAGAATCCCAGGGACGGGGAGCCTGGTGGGCTGCCGTCTACAGGGTCGCACAGAGTCGGACACGACTGAAGCGACTTAGCAGCAGCAGCATACCAGTTTATATCCCCACCAACTGTGTAGAGGGTTTCCTTTCTTCCACGACCTCCCGGGCATTTATTCTGTGTAGCATTTTTCATTAGGGCCATTCTGACTGCTGCCAGGGGACACCTCGTTGTTCTTTGGATGGGTACTTCTGTAATAATCGGTGATTTGGGACATCTAATCTTATGGTTTTTGAGATGGTGCAAGGACAGTGTATCTGCTGAAATTGGCATCTTGTAAGTCGGCCCTCTTTTGCGGGGCTGTGCTCTGCACAGGGACGTTTTTTTGAGGGCAGGGGATGTTTACAGCCCTGCAGGCCTTGTGAAGAGCAAATTTTGAGCAGCCGTGGTTTTACAGTTGTAGTTGCATGACACCACCACAAGGAGGCAGCACTTCCTCATGCCCCACTCTGGTTACTGGTGAAAAAGGAGCCAGGGAAAGTCGTGTCCTAGGTGGTAAATTGAGTGTGGAAGGTGTTAGCACAAACACCAAAAGGCTTGTGCCCCTTTCCTTCATTCCTCTTACCCTTTACAGTCCACAGAAATAGCATCATCTGCCAAACCTCCCTACTGAGGATGCTGTGAATCTGGGTGAGGCCACTACGAAAAAAATGAAGCTGGAGCTGGGAACTCCAACAGCTGGAGAGGTGAAGACCAGGGGACTTTTCAAAGCTCTTCCATCCTAGCGTGTGCACCATCCTTGGGGTGCCTTTTGATTGGTTCAGCTATGCTTGCGTGCTAAGCGCATCAGTCGTGTCGGACTCTTTGCAACTCCATGGACTGTAGCCCGCCAGGCTCCTCTGTCCACAGGATTCTCCAGGCGAGAATACCAGGAGTAGCTTGTCATTCCCTTCTCCAGCAAATCTTCCCCACTAAGTATCAAACCTGTGTCTCTTATGTCTCCTGCATGAGCAGGTGGGTTCTTTACCGTTAGTGCCACCTGGGAAACCCTCAAGTGTAGGAAGGGCCAACGTGATCCGGAGTTTGTGGCGCCATCCGGAGGGGGACCAGGCACTCCAGGTCCAAGGGAGGTTCATTTGCTGCCCATTTCCCCAGCTCCCTCAGCCTTAGGACAGTTCAGCCTTGAGACTGGAGCTTGCAGGGGTCCGGGTTTGTGACACCAGCTCAGATCCCCAAGGCCTGAGGGGATATAGTAGGCTTTGCTTTCTGCCTTTTTTTTTTTTTTTTTTAATTACATTCTTAATTTCACAATCTTTTTTTAATGAGATTGTGACAGTGTTAAGTACAGTTCCTATGTCCTGCAGTAGGTCCCTGCTGATGATCTATTTCATGTATATTTGTATGTGTATATTAATCTCAACCTCTTAATTTATCCTTTTCCACCCGTTTCCTCCTTGGGAGCCATCAGCTTGGTTTCTAAGTCCTCGAGTCTCTTTCTCCTTTGGAAAGTAATGCCTTCCTATCAGGTTTTACATTCTACCTGTAGGTAAAATCCTAAGCTATTATCTTTCCTGTCTCACTCAGTTCGCGTACGGCATGATCATTCTGAGTTCCCCCAAACTGCTGCGCATGGCGGTCTGCCCTGCTTTTTTACGTCTGAGTAACATTCCCTTCTCTATTTCAGCACAGATTGCTTACCCATTCGTCTCTGGATGGACATTTTGGTTGCTTCCGGGTTGTGACTGTTGTCAGTAGCGCTGCAGTGAATTGGGAGTGCAGTTATCTTCGTGTATTATAGTTTTCTCTGGATATATCCAAGAGTGGGATTATCTGATCATAAGGCAGCTTTTTTTTTTTTTTGGTAAGAAACTTGTCTACTGGTCTGCATAGTGCCTGTACCAGTTTAAGTTCCAAATAACTGTGTAGGAGGTTATTACCCNCCGACCTCTGCAGCATTTATTGTATGTAAGGTCTTTGCTGATGGTCATTCTGCCTGCTGTGAGGGACACCTCGCTGATCTTTGGATGGGTGTGTGCTGCGTGCTTAGTCGCTTCATTTGTATCAGACTCTTTGCGACCCCGTGGACTGTAGCCCACTAGAATCCTCTGTCCATGGGATTCTTCAGGCAAGAGCACGTGCCTTTCTCTAGGAGATCTTCCCAATTCAGGGATCGAACCCATGTCTCTTATGTCTCCTGCATTGGCAAGTGTGTTCTTTACCACTAGCGCCATCTGGGAAGCCCCTTGGATGGGTACATCTCTATAACTGGTGGTTTAGGCCTGGAGAATCCCTTGGACAGAGGAGCTTGTTGGGCTACAGTCCTTGGGGTTGCAAAGAGTCGGACACGACTGAGCAATTTCACTTTCACTTTCAGGGGCATCCAAACTGGTGTTTCTCTTTGAAATGGTGCGAGGACAATGTACTTGCTGAAACTGACATCTTGTAAGTCGGCCCTTTTTCGAATACTACTTCTACTGCCCTTGAGGGCGGGGGATATTTACAGCCCTTTGGACCCTGTGAGGGCTTCCCTGATAGCTCAGTTGGAAAAGAATCCGCCTGCAATGCAGGAGACCCTGAATCGATTCCTGGGTCGGGAAGATCCGCTGGAGAACGGATAGACTACCCATGCCAGTATTCTTGGGCTTCCTTTGTGTGGCTCAGCCGATAAAGAATCCGCCTGCAGTGCCGGAGACCTGGGTTCAGTCCCTGGGTTAGGAAGATCCCCTGGAGAAGGGAAAGGCTGGCATTCTGGCCTAAAGAATTCCATGGACTGTATAGTCCATGGGGTCGCAAAGAGTCGGACACGACTGAGCAACTTTCACTTCACTCCATTCTGTGAACAGCAAGTTCTGAAAAGTTTTAAATCGTAGTTGTTGTATATTTCCACAAGGTGGCAGCACTTCCTCATGCCCCACTCTGGTTACTGGTGAAAAGGAAAGGAGGGAAAGTCTGTCCTAGGGTAAAGTGAGTGTGGAATGTGTTAGCACAAACATCGAAAGGCTTGTGTCCCTTTCCTTCATCCCTTTTACCCTTCACAGTCCACACAAATAGCATCAGCTGCCTAACTTCCTTCCTGAGGGTGCTGTATGCCAGAAAAAAAGCCTAGAGCTGGGAACCCAACAACCGGAGATGTGAAGACCAGGGGACTTTTCAAAGCTCTTCCACTCCAGAGGGTGCACCATCCTTCAGGCGCCCTACAGTTGGTTCAGCTGTAGGAAGAATCAACTGGATCCGGACTTTGTGGTGCCATCCCGAGGGGCCCAGGCACTCCAGGTCCAAAAGAGGTTCATTTACTGGCGTATCCTCTCCAGATCTCACAGCCTTAGGACAGTCCAGCCTTGGAAATGGAGCTTGAATGGGTCAAGGTGTGTAACACCAGTCCAGGTCCCCAAGGCCTGACAGAATATAGGCAGCTTTGATTTCTTCCCCCTTTTAAAAATCACATTATTATTACATGCTTGAGTATGAAATAGAACTGCTCTTTTTCTCTGAAGTACACAACAACGTGATTCATTTCTAGATATTCATGTGACTGTTCATTTCACCATGCTTTCTTACGAGATTGTGACAGTGTTGAGTATAGTTCCTGTGACCTACCCTATAAATCCACATTGATTATCTATCCCATATATTGTTGTGTGTGTATATTGATCTCAACCTCTTAATTTATCCTTTTCCACACGTTTCCTCTTTGGGACCCATCAGCTTGGTTTCTAAGTCCTTGAGTCTCTTTCTGTTTTGGAAATGAGTGCATTCCTATCAAATTTTAGATTCTACCTATCAGTGATATCCTATCAGTGTTATGTTTTTTGTCTCTCTCTCTCTGTTCACTTATTGCGTGATTATCTCGAGTTTCCCCGTCTTATTGCACACGGCAGTATGTCGTGCTGTTTTGTAGCCGAGTGATATTCTATTGTATGTATGTTCCACAGATTGTTTATCCATGCTTCTTTGGATGGACATTGATTGCTTCTGGGTCGTGACTTTGTCAGTAGAGCTATAAAGAATATTGGGATGCAGTTATCTTTGCAAATTATTATTTTTTCTGGATATATTCCAAAAGTGGGCTCACCTAATCATAGTCCTCTCTCTTGTTTTGTAAGAAATCTCTCTACTGGTCTGCATAGTGCCTGTACAAGTTTATGTTCCAAACAACTGTGCAGGTTGGGGAGTGTGTGTGTGTGTGTGTTTCATCCATGATCTCCTCTGCATTTATTGTACGCAGAGTTTTTGTTAATGGCAATTCTGACTGCTCCCAAGGGACACTTTGTTGATCTTTGGTTGGGTACTTCTCTAATAATGATTTGGGGGATCTAATCAGCTGTTGTTCTTTGAAATGGTGCAAGTATAATGTTCTGCTGAAACTAGCATTTTGGAAGTCTGCCTTCTTTACCTTCTTATTCCACAGCCCGGCCCTGGGGTATTTCTTGAGGGCGGGAGATGTTTACAAGTCCTACAGTCCTGGTGAATAGCAAGTTCTGAGCATCAGTAGTTTTAAAGTTGCAATTGCGAGATGTGTCCACAAGACGGCAGCACTTCCTCATACCTTACTCTAGTTACCGGTGAAAAGGGAGACAGGGAAAGTCGTGTCCTGGAGAGCCTGTAAGTATGGAATGTGCCCACAGAAACACCCGAAGGTTTGTGTCCCTTTCCTTTATCCCTCTTACACTTTACAGCCCAGAAAAACACCGTCATCTGCCAAATCTTCCCACTGAGGGTGCTGTATACCAGGTGGGCAACTGTGAAAAAAGGAGGCTGGAGCTGGGAACCCCAACAGCAGGAGATGTGAAGACCAGGAAGCTTTTCAAAGCTCTTCCATCCCAGAGGGTGCACCGTCCTTCAGGTGCCCTACACTTGGTCCAGGTGCAGGAAGAGTCAACTGGATCTGGACTTTGTGGTGCCATCAGGAGGGGGACCAGGCACTCCACGTCCAAGAGGGAATTCATGTTCTGGCACATCCTCTCCAGGTCTCTTAACCTTAGGTCAGTCCAGCCCTGGGAATGAAGCTGCATGGGTTCAAGTTTGTGACGCCAGCCTAGGTCCACAAGGCCTGAGTGAAATAGAGTGAGCTTTTCTTTCTTCTTTAAAAAAAAAAAAAAAATGAATTGCTGCTTTTGAGTTAGTGATTTATCACATTTGCATCTTTAAGACTCCATTACTTCTAAACCATAAAGGGCAGTCCCTTTTTCTTTTTTTCTTTTTTTTTTTTTTTCCATCTTCTAGAGGCCACTCACATCCCTTGGCTCGCTCACTCCCTCTTCCTCTTTCAAAGACGACCAAGCTGGTCTGAATACTTCTGCTGCCATCTTTTTCTCTGTCTTCTACCTTTTTCTCTACATTTACAACTTCCTCCGATACATTGGAAGAACTTGATAATCGTGGTTAGTCTTTCAAGTTTGAGGTTAGCTGATTACCACACTTAATTTTCCATTGCCATGTAAGGTACCATATTCCTATGTCTGGGAATTAGGCCATGGACATCTCTGGGGGAACACCATTGTATCTACTGTAAATAGATAGATGGAAGGATAGATAGATAAAATTAGATAGTTTGATACATAGATCGGTAGCAGAGAGATATTCTTTCTTCAGAACATATTTGTGAGGTAGGTATCAGTGGTTTTATGAATGGAGCACATTCAAGATTTAGGCAGTATAGAGCAAGTAATTTATTAGGTTTTAATTTTGGCCGTCAAAATAGCAGATGCAGATTCTTGGAAGCTGGTTACATCCAAGAAAGGTACCTTGAGCTGGGCAATAAAGAACTGGATCTATATTGGCTGAGGCAGGAAGGGACCTTTATGAAAGGAGGGACAAAGCAGAGGTCATGAATACAACAGAGGGCGAGAAGCAGCTCTAGCGGATCAGAAGGTCCTTTTGGTAGATACTGATAAAAATGTGGCCAGGAAGTATGATACAGTTCTGCTCACTCTTACAGTTAGACAGGGAGTTCTAATTTAAAACAAACCCAAGTATATGGTATGTGAATTATCCTGGAGATTTAGAAAACATGCTGGCAATCAGTAGAGATTCTTTAGAACCATAACACATGACATCACCATGTTTATAGGACAAAAAAACTGTCAAATACAAGCAGTTTGCTGTGGTTCACCCTAAAAGCCTGCAGAGGGTCATCATTAGTAACGGTGGTGGGAGGTGAGGAGAAGGTGGGGGGATTTTGTCGAACGTCATTCTCTAAAATTACCACTAGATGGCGGTAAGGAATCATGCTTTATCTACAGAAGACGACAGAATGGCTTTCTTCACACACAAAAATTATTTGTAGAATGTGTTATAAAATGGAGCATTGAAAACTGTTTTTTTTCTCCTCATTTAGATTTTGTTAATCATGTTTAAAATAGCATTGTTTGCATCCTCAGAGTGTACTGGGTGCTGGCTGGACATCGTTCATGCAGAGAACACCACATAAAAACACGCTTCTCCATTTTCCATGTGTGTGTCTTGGCACACTTAAAATGCAACAGATTCATACATAAATGATAAGCACCTCTTCACTGTCAAACTTGTAATCTATGATGAGAAATTAAAAAGAATTTTAAATGGAGAAACCTCTATGTTAAGTCCATTTCCCCTTCCTGTTTATGAAATGAAATATTGAAGTAAACTTAAAGGAAGTAGACTCGTGGTTCATGTTCGAAGGTGAGTCAAGCCTCTACTGTTGACTGTTCCTACTGACCTTGATGAAACTGCTCAACTCTGCTGGGAACTGAATTGTGTATCTAGAGGATTAAGCAGTGCCGCCCAGCATTTTGGAGTTAGACACACCTACCATCAGTTGCTATGGCTTTGATACTGTGTCCTTTTTAATTAAAATGGTAACCTCCATTCCGCAAAGAGAAGCCTCAGAGGCTTGAAAACCTGGTTATTCTATCCTTTTTGTATTGATTTCCCCTTTCCCCCCATTTCTCTTGTTTATAACAAAAATTGACAAGCTTTTTAATAGGGATATACTTAATTTCTCTAGAATCTTCTGAGTCTTCTTCCTCACTGTTTGTGCACATGTGTGTCTATCTATGTGTGGGTCTAGGTCATGTGTGCGTCTTACTGTGTACGTGGGTTCTTGCCTAAGGCATGCCCGTACAGCTCTGTGTTCATGCTGGTGTTCATGTTAGCTGCACGTGTGCATGTGTGTGTTGCACGTGTGAGTGTGCTTGAGTGTGTGTCTATATGAAATGTGTGTGCATGGACACACATTGTGTGCTAGGTATCAAAGTGTTCACATTCATGCATGTGAGGGTGTGTGTGCCTATGGTCAGTTCCCATGTGAGGTGTGTACAGGTATGTGCTGGTGTGTGTATTCGTGTACGTGTGCATGTTCTTGATTTGCATGTCTGTGTATATTTGTGGCATTTTGGTGGGTAGGCAGGGAGACTCAAATTACAGTTGTGTGTATGTGTGTACCTGTGCACAGAAGGATAAGAAGCTAGACATTGTCATCATCGGATTGTTCATAATTTGACACCTTTATCCGAGCATGAGAGGGTGGTGTGTGGTCTGCACCCATCTGTGGGTTCACAGGAAATGCTTTGAAATCTAGTGGCTGGAACTAGTACAGATTTAGCCTTTGCTCTCTTTCCACCATGGAACTCCTTTTTACTCTGTTGTGTGAGAACCATTTTAAGTCTCAGTAACACTCCCCTTAATCTTCATTTCTTCAGTGTGAAATTTGTAGTCAAAACTAAGAGTGCTTTAGAGTAAGAACACAGGTGATTCATCAGTGGGTGAGGAGAAGGTATTTGTTCTGTTACTTAATAGTCTTACTTTGGCATTTTACAGTTTTTGCTCTTAGGTGATATGAGGAACTGTGAGTCTTCAGAAAAGAAGGCAATGGCACCCCACTCCAGTACTCTTGCCTGGAAAATCCCATGGACGGAAGAGCCTGGTAGGCTGTAGTCCACGGGGTCGCACAGAGTCGGACACGACTGAAGCGACTTAGCAGCAGCAGCATCCTTTGAATTGGTCATTTCACTAACACAGTGTTTGACTAACCCCAACAGATTCTTGAATAGAAACATTTTCAGCTAATGTTTCGAAGGCTCCATTTATGGCAGAGACACAGGAGATGCAGGTTCAATCCCTGGGTCAGGAAGGTCCCTTGGAGGAGGGAGTGGTGAGACAGCAAGGTGTCCCCGGCATTGCTGGGAGAACCTCTCGGACAAAGCAGCCTGGCAGGGTCCAGGGGTCCATGGGGCTGCAGAGTCAGACACAACTGAGCATGGTTTATGCCTCTCTGATAAAGAACACTCAGTATTCTTTTTCAAGAGAACACACTGATCAGAGCAAACACCCTCTTCCAACAACACAAGAGATGACTCTGCACATGGACATCATCAGATGGCCAACACTGAAATCAGATCAATTATATTCTTTTTTTTTGTAATAAAGTTCTATTAAAGTATAAAGGAGATGGAGAAAGCTTCTGACATAGGCATCAGAAGAGGGTAGAAAGAGTACCCGCTTGTTAGTGTTAGCAATGAAGTTATATACTCTCCAGTAAATCCAAAGAATGTCTGGAGGGTGTAAAGATCTCACCAGACCTACTCCCATAATTTACATTTTAAGATAACAGAATTAGCCAGAAGGTTTAATCCAGAGACTGTCCTCAGGCAGAATACATTGTTGTTATATAATCCTAAGGAATGTAGAAAGGAAAAAAAAGTTTGTCCTTTCTTCCTCCTTGAGAATTCCAGACCCCTCTCTCCTTGGGGACCCCTAGACTTCTTATCAACCTGCCTAGGAAATGACTCTCTCATCCCCCCCTTTTCTTTTAGGAGAATTATGTTGCCTAGGGAAAAGGGGCGTTGTTCTCATTCCATAACTGCTTCTGAGCTGAGAAGGGGCGTTGTCCCTAAATTGGCGAGGCAACATATTCTCCTAATCCTCATATTGAGGATATCTGATCCAGGGGCCCCGAGTAGTAGCTGGAGAAGGTGCAGCAGTGGCGGGAGTTTGAGCAACCATTTGTAACTTAAAGTCTTATTAGGTGTAATCTCACGTGGGTGGCCCCACTGCCTAAGAGTAATTGGGACAGCGGCTTTATTAGCACCTGAAGCTTTAAAAATAATTAATGGATAAACCTTACTGTACTGACTTCTCATGATGTGAGTGAAATCTTAAATTCTAAGGTTAATGTTTGGATGACAGACAGTAGGCTTCTTAAATATCAGTTATTGTTGTTAGAAGGACCAGTAACTAAGCTTAACGTCCATGGAAATTTAAATCCTGCCACTTTCCTTCCTGAGAAGGAAAATGAAATACCTGATCACACTTGTTCTCAATTCCTAACTTTAAACTATGCAGCTCGGGAAGATCTAATGGATACCCCATTAGACAATCCTGACACGGAAATATTTACAGATGGCAGTTCTTTTGTTCGAGACGGAAAGCGTAAAGCAGGTTATGCCATGGTGACTGCTGAACAGGTTTTGGAAGCAAAATCTGGATTACAGCTAAGTGGGAAGTATCCTGAAGAGGACTGGAAAATTGGATTTTACTCATATGCCAAAAGCTATTGGAAATTCTTGCTTACAAGTTTGGGTAGATACTTTTACTAGATGGATTGAGGCTGTTCCCTAGTGAACAGGCTAAGGAGGTTATAAAGATTCTCTGCATCAGTGGAAGACTTCCCGTGGTGGACATCTCCACTTCAAGGAAAGGACTTTCTCCAAGTCTGTGAATACCTTCGACAACAATCACATGCGATGCCTCCTCATCTGATGACATCTACCAACCCAAAAATGGACTGGTGCAATACGTTGCGCTTTAACTATAGAAATAATGTGACTTTTAATTTTGATTCTGATTGTTTTGTTTTTGCTGTTTACTCCCTGTATTTGTAACTGTATAACTGGATTTGTTTCCAGCAGCATGAAAGCCTTTAAGTTACAAATGGTTGCTCAATTATATTCTTTACAGCCAATGATGGAGACACTCTATACAGTCAGTAAAAACAAGACCTGAAGCTGCTGGTGGCTTAGATCATGAGATCCTTATTACAAAAGTCAGGCTGAAATTGAACAAAGAGAGGAAAACCCCTAGGCCATTCAGGCATGACCTAAATCAAATCCCTTATGATTAGACAGTGAAGGTAACAAAAGATCCAAGGGATTGAATCTGATAGACAGAGCGCCTGAAGAACTATGGACAGAGGATCATAACATTGTATAGCAGGCAGTGATCAAAACTATCCCAAAGGAAAAGAAATGCAAGAAGGCCAAGTGGTTGTCTGAGGATGCTTTACAAATAGCTGAGGAAAGAAGAGAAGTGAAAGGCAAGGGAGGAAGGAAAAAATATACCCAACTGAATGCAGAGTTCCAGAGAATAGCAAGGAGAGATAAGAAAGTCTTCTTAAGAGAACAATGCAAAGAAGTAGAGGAAAACAACAGAAGAGAAAAGACTAGAGATCTCTTCAAGAAAATCTGAGATATCAGGGGAATATTTCATGCAAGGATGGGCATGATAAAGGAAAGAAACAGTAAGGACTTAACAAGAGGAGAAGAGATTAAGAGGTGGCAAGAATACACAGAACTATTAAAAAAAAAAATCTTAATGACCCAGACAACCACAGTGGTGTGGTCACTCACCTAGAGCCAGACGTGCAGAAGTGTTAAGTCAAGTTGGCCTTAGAAAGCATTACTATGAACAAAGCTAGATGGAATTCCAGCTGAGCTATTTCCAATCCTGGTGGCTCAGACGGTAAAGCGTCTGCCTGCAATGCGGGAGACCCGGCTTCGATTCCTGGGTCAGGAAGTTCCCCTAGAGAAGGAAATGGCAATCCACTCCAGCACTCTTGCCTGGAAAATCCCATGGACGGAGGAGCCTGATAGGCTACAGTCCATGGGGTCGCAAAGAGTCGGACACAACTGAGCAACTTCATTTCACTTCACTATTTCAAATCCTAAAAGATGATGCTGTGACAGTGCTGCACTCAGTATGTCAGCCAATTTGGAAGTCTCAGCAGTGGCCACAGGACTGGAAAAAGTCAGTTTTTATTCCAGTCATAAAGATGGAGAATGCCAAGGGATGTTCAAACTATTATACAATTGCATTCATTCCACATCCTAACAAGGTTATACTCAAAATCTTTCAAGCTAGGTTTCAGCAGTGTATGAACCAAGACTTCCAGATGTTCAAGCTGGATTTCGAAAAGGCAGGGAAACCAGAGATCAAATTGGATCATAGAAAAAGCAAGAAAATTCCAGAAAAACATCTATTTCTTCTTCATTGACTACTGTAAAGCCTTTGACTTTATGGATCACAACAAAATATAGAAAATTCTTAAAGAGATGGGAGTAGCAGACCACCTTACTTATCTGCTTAGAAACCTGTAGGTGAATCAAGAAGCAGCAGTTAGAACCAGCCATGGAACAACAGACTGGTTCCAAGTTGGGGAAGAAGTACATCAAACCTCTATGTTGCCGCCCTGCCTATGTAACTTATATGCAGAGTACACCCTGTGAAATGCTGGGCTGGGATGAGTCACAACCTGGAATCAAAAGAGCCTCTTGATGAGGGTAAAAGAGGAGAGTGAAAAAATTGGCTTAAATACCAGTGTTCAAAAAACTAAGATCATGGCATCAGATCCCATTACTACATAGCAACTAGAAGGGAAAAATATGGAGACAGTGACAGATTTTATTTTCTTGGGCTCTAAAATCACTGAGGGTGGGGACTGCAGCCAGGAAATTTAAAGATGCTTGCTCCTTGGAAGGAAAGTGATTAGAAAACTATACAGCATGTTAAAAAGCAGAGACATAACTTTGCCAACAAAGGTCCATCTAGTCAAAGCTAGTTTTTCCAGCAGTCATGTATGGATATGAGAGATGGACAATAAAGAAGACTGAGCATTGAAGAATTGATGCTTTCAAATTGTGATGCTGGAAAAGACTCTTGAAAGTCCCTTGGATCACAGGGAGATCAAACCAGTCAATCCTAAAAGAAATCAACCTTGAATATTCACCAGAAGGACTGATGCTAAAGCTGAAGCTCCAATACTTTCGCCACCTAATGTGAAGAACCCATTCATTAGAAAAGATCCTGATGCTGGGAAAGATTGAAGGCAGGAAGAAAAGGGGTGACAGAGGATGAGATGGTTAGATACCATCAATGAACATGAAATAGAGCAAACTCTGGGAGATGGGAGGGACAGGGGAGTCCTGTGTGCCGAAGCCTATGGGGTCGTGAAGAGTCAGATACAACTTAGAGATTGAACCACAACAACAAATTATTCTTTAGCAAAAATGCCAGAATAGAGCTTGCAAGTCCTTTTTCTTGGAAAGAATTTTCTTCGTTCCTAGTTAAGCTAGCTTTCTAAATCAGCTTTTGTTAGGTAAAGAATTGTTTGTTTGTTTTTTTTAAAGGCAATGGGTTTTTAGTCAAAGGGGTCCCTCTGGAAAAACCACATGTTTGGTTAAACCCCTAATCTTTGAAACTATTCATTCATGACATCATATGAACACCCACAATATTTGGTCTGACAATATTTGGTCAGAATAAGGAGTTAGATTATTTTTTTTTAACCGTATCCCACACACCAACAAGTTATGTAGTGAGTTTGCTATAAACTTGCTGTCATTGAAATTTTATGAAGAAAGCTTTCAAAAAACTAGTATTATTCAGTCAGGTTATATTTGAAACATGTTGGTGTAGATGATTTTCTGCAAAGAACTATGATACCTCAATTCCACATTGCCAAATATAGTGAGTTTTCTGCTTCTGAAGAAGAACACTGAAGCTACTGAATGTAAATATTTGGTACTTATTGACATCATGAGAGACAAGATTTGAGGAATAAGATACTGCTTAACTACCTGAAGTTTCTAGAAATGGACAAGATTTTCAAACTTTACTCAAAAGAAGCAGAGAAGTTTAGGTCATATTTTAGTTCATATTCTGTAGGAGTATGAGTTCTCTCTTTGAAGAAAATGCAGGCAGATTATGTTTCTTAGTTGACACTATCAAAACCAAAAGTTAGAAATGCGAATAATGTGATCAAGAATTGATCAACAGGCCACTTCCATTACGAAGCTGATTGATTTTTCTAGATGCATGGCTACTCTCTCTATTCTTCTGATTTGGATTTCTTGATTTATCTTTCCAGGTATCTTCTACTTTCGATTATTTCATCCATGATCCCATATTTCTCTTACCCACTTGGGCCTAAACTAACCTGATAAGGTGATCTCTACTGCCTACACGGTTTAAAGGACACCTTTCAGATCCATATGCATTTCCCAAACTCAGTTTAAGTCAACTGATGTTGACCAGTTTCCTGTATGTAAAATACAGCTTCAGATTTTGAAGATACACAATGACGGTTTTCTTCCCTATACGTAATTTAGTTATAGCCCCTTAGGCGTAACCACAAAACCTAGTCAACCTATGGCTTCCCATGACTTATCTCAGCATGAGCCTCAGTTGCTCAGTGGAGTGCTCAAGTGCAGAAGCAAAAACAAAATATTTTTAATAAAAGAAGAAAGTCTCCATTTACTTCACTGCTCTTGAGGCAGCCTACTCTTATGATATCAGCTTCATGTTTACACAGCTTAGCTGATAAAAGCAAGAATGATAAAAGCAAAATTATCGATAGTAAGTGTGTGTTTTTGTGTTCTTTCAGTCATAGCTAATTAATTGTACTGTAATTGTTACTGCATCCACGTGGAACCATGCCCCTGTGTCTCACTGAGCCCAGTTCTTTAAAGAGTTATGCAGTCTTCCCTACTCAAACTCACTCTTCTACTTTAGGAATGGAAAGAACAAGGGGAAATTATACTAAAGGTTGTAACAATAAAGCTGGGTGTCATTCCTGATTGCAGATATGTCCTGGGTGAGACAGACACATTCACTAACAAGATGCAGAGATAAGTGTGTAGAGACCCCGAACGATTTTTACACACGTGAGCAACTTGCCTGAAATTGTCCTTCCATTTTCCAGCCTTTGTGTGTGTGTGTTGTGCTCCGTCGTTCGGTCGTGTCTGACTCTTTGCGACCCCGTGAACCGTAGCCCACCAGGCTCCTCTGTCCATGGGATTTTCTGGGCAAGAGTACTGGAGGGGGTGGCCACTTCTTTCTCCAGGGGATCTTCCCTATCCAGAGATTGAACCCAAGTCTCCTGCATTGGCAGGCAGATTCTTTACTACTGGTGCCAACTGGGAAGCCCTTACTTCAGCCTTATTTACTTTGTGCACTTATCTTCAACAAATTCTTCTTAATCAGCATCTATTGAGTGGGGGAAACTATGGTAAGTTCTAGGCAGATGCTAATACAGTTGGGTGAACATGTATACAATAAATAGTTAAGACCAAGCATTGAGTGAAAAGCTAAATAAAGGAGTGCAGGGTTTCTCAGACATGGAAACTCTTGTTTACCTTTCACTGATCCTTGCATGTAACTGACATTTATGGGCCCATAGTGGGACTGTTTTTTTGATGATGTCTTTCTTGTTGGCCCTCTGGGCCCTGTCTGCCTGTGTGGTATTTTGGTGCCTGCCTACTCTCCTCTTAGAATCTTCCACATACCTTCTTGCCTGGACCTTTGCTAACTATTTGCTATTTGAAATAGTTAGCTGGAATCTTGTGCCAGGACTTCCATGACCAAGTGATTCTGTGTTGTCTGTTATCAACTTCAAATTTAGGGCACTCCATAGAAAAGGCTGAACCACTCAATTATTTAACCACTCCAATTTTCAGGAAAAATAATGAGCATGTGTTAACTTTTAGGCCGTGCTACAAAAAGGGGATCCCCTTCAGTAGAAGGCATTTCCTACCTGGAAAATGGACAGAAGGGCAAAGAAACGGTTAATTTTCAAATTTCCAAAAGATCACCTGGCTTGAGCACTAAAAACCTGTGTTATACGTAAAAACACAGTCTTAAAATCTCTAAAACGATCTCAAACTTGAAAAATATTCAGTGAATGATTTCTAATGATGTCAGTGGATATTTGACAAAGACCTTTCTATTTTTTTTAGATGGCCAAAACCTATTCTATTAGCTCAACATGGAATCAGTTCAGTTCAGTTCAGTTCAGTCGCTCAGTCAAGTCTGACTCTTTGCGACCCCATGAGTCGCAGCACTCCAGGCCTCCCTGTCTATCACCAACTCCCAGAGTTCACTCAGACTCACATCCATCGAGTCCGTGATGCCATCCAGCCATCTCATCCTCTGTGGTCCCCTTCTCCTCCTGCCCCCAATCCCTCTCAGCATAAATAATGCAAATTAGGAGAAGGAAATGGCAACCCACTCCAGTGTTCTTGCCTGGAGAATCCCAGGGACGGGGAAGCCTGGTGGGCTGCCGTCTATGGGGTTGCACAGAGTCTGACACGACTGAAGCGACTTAGCAGCAGCAGCAGAAGCACCAGTATCATTAATAACATATTCTAGAAGAACTACCTAAATGGGTAGCTAATAATTGTTTCAATTTTTCAGCTTTAAAAATGGTGCCTCTAAAGTGATAGCAGATGCTTTGTAAGAGTTTGCTTTCCTCGAGCAGTTTGATATAACTCCACTGAGTAGACAGCACCCTGTTAAAGGTCACTGCGGCTATTGCCACATGATCATAAACTCCAAATGAGTGCCTTCTAAATGAATGAAATTGTACTGCAGGATAATTCTGCTCATTTCTGCCAGGCTCCATGTATGCTTTTAAGAATTTCAGGAACCCAATCCTAATAAGCTGCTAGGAACTCAACTTCATTACACAGTTATGGTCACCAATTTTGTCTGGGAATGACATATAAAACCTCTCATCTGAGCAAAATGAGGCAGATTAATGTTGCATAAAACATATACAGTCTGGATTACAAAATCACCAAAGCTATCTCTTGAATAGAAAAGTCATCCTTCTTTCTCTGTCTGTAATTGAAAGAAAAATTTCTCTATGCCCTAATATTTCTTACTCTTACTAAAAGAAAATTCTGCACAGTAGAAGTAAACCTTGGTATAGGGAAATATTAGTAAATATTGGTTTTTGTACTTGCTCAGTCATGTCTGACTCTTTGCAACCCTGTGGACTCTAGCCCACCAGGTTCCTCTGTCCTTGGGATTCTCCAGGCAAGGATACTGGAGTGGGATGCCATTTCCTCCTCCAGGGGATCTTCCTGACCCAGGGATCAAACCCACGTCTTTTGCATCTCCTATATTGGCAGGCAGATTCTTTACCACTGGACTACCTGTTTGCTGGCTAGGAAACACACGTATTACTTACCATTTTGATGAACCCAGTTACATTTGACATTTTATCTTCAAAACTAAAGTACAATTTTTCATAAGATTTTCCAAATAAATTGATGAGATTCATTGGAGTTGAAAAAGTAAAATAAAATCAATTTCAGCAAGTAGTTTCAAGTAAAATGCTGAAAATGGTTGACATGCTTGCAATGTAAGTGTCCACGTGGGAAGCTGGCTGCGTGGAATGCCAGATGGCCTATGACTGATCTCTTTGTCTTTCATTTCTTCCTCTTCTGCAATCCTTCTCTTAATCCTCTTCAAATACAGTTTTTATCCTGTCACTCTTCTACTCAAAATCTTTCAACTCTACTTAAGGTGCGTATTCTTGAGCTTCCACTTGTATACGTAACATATCTTTCCACAAGAGGATTGGTCTGGATGATCCGCCCTTAAGGGGTGAATAGGGTAAGTATAGATACTTAGGAGTTGTGCCATACTGAAATCCACACATACTGACAAGCCACTGCAACCTTAGCTTTCCCAGTTGCCAGGAGCAGGAAGGATAATGGGAGAGTGTGCAGGATAATGGCAATAACAGCCTCCCCACTCTGGCCTTCCTCTCTGGGGAGTTTGTAACAAGCACGTAAATGCTTCCTGCAGGCAAGCAGCTATAGGGGGTGAAAAGGCTTCACAATTCCGTTAAGTGGATTATCAATTCTTGAATAATCAGGAGTTGATCATTGTAAAAACAGTGCTTTGAGGCAGAGTTCAAATGCCACTCAAAACAGGAATGAAGCAAGTATTCTTATACCCATGTCTTAAAATTATATATGTGAGTATAACTGATTAAATGCTGTGTTAGTTTCAGGTATACAGCAAACTGAATCAGTCGTGGTGGTGGTGGTTTAGTCGCTCAGTTGTGTCTGATTCCTTTGAGACCCCATGGAGTGTGGCACATCAAGCTCCTCTGTCCAAGGGACTTCCCAGGCAAGAACCCTGGGGTGGGTTGCCATTTCCTCCCCCAGGGGATCTTCCTGACTCAGGAATCAAACTCGGGTCTCCTGCACTGCAGGCAGATTCTTTACACTGAGCTACCAGGGAAACGCACGTACATATATCCACTCTTTTTTTAAATTCTTTTCCTACCTAGGCCTTTATAGAGTATTGAGTAGAGTTCCCTGTGCTATACCACAGGTCTTTATTATTTGTCTATCTTATATATAGTAGTATGTATACATCAATCCCAACTTCCCAATTTGCATTTCCCCCATCCCCTGGTAACCGTAAGTTTGTTTTCGACATCTGTGACTCTACTTCTGTTTTGTAAATAAGTTCATTTGTACCTTTTTTAGATTCCACATATAAGCCATGACATTTGTCTTTCTCCAACTTAGCTTCACTCAGTATGACTCTAAGTCCATCCTATGTTTCTGCAAATGGCATATTTTGTTCTTTTTCATAACTGAATAATATTCCAGTGTATATCTGTACCACATCTACTTTATTCATTCCTCTGTGGATGGACATTTAGTTTGCTTCCATGTCCTGGCTATTGTCATTGCTGGTGGGAATGTAAATTGGTGCAGCCACTGTGAAGAGTATGGAGTTTCCTTAAGAAACTAAGACTAGGACTACCATATGTGCCAGAAATCCTACTCTTAGGCATAAACCCAAAGAAAACCATAAGATCTATGTTTTCTGAGAGGCAGTATTGCTTAGTATTAACAGCATGGACTTCATTAGCAAACTGCATGGGTTTGAATCAAAGCTCCAACTTGAACTGGTTATTTGCCCTTGAACAAGTTATTTAAACTCTACTTCTCAGTTTCCTATTTGTTTCACTTTGATTATAATGATAGCTATGTAACAATGAATATATGTAAAATGTGTAGAACAGAGCCCGGCACATAGGAAGTAGTACATGTTATTTGCTGTTCTTGTAAAAGATTGATTCACTGCATACTATGGTCTAGGAACTGTGCTAGAAACAAGGGGTGAAATGGGGAGGGATTTGGCTATCCTGTCCTAAAGATTCCTAAGGAATGAAGCTCTTGACCTGTAATGAAGCACTTACAGGTTAAGGTGGTAAATGCTGTGATGAAGGTGGTACAGGATGCTTTGGACACTCAGAACAGGGGTGCTGGAATGCAGGCTTTTAGGGAAGACTTACAAGGAAGGACTGTCTGAGTGTGACTTGAAGGCAGATTTGCCAGAATGCTAAGGAAAATACCCTGATGCTGGGGAAAATTGAGGGCAGGAGGAGAAGGAGACAACAGAAGACGAGATGGTTGAATGGCATCACCAATTCAATGGACATGAGTTTGAGCAAGCTCCAGGACATGGTAAATGACAGGGAAGCCTGGTGTGCTGTAGTCCACGGGGTCGCAAAGAGTTGGACACGACTGAGCAACTGAACAAAACCAAAGGAAGCACCAGCTTTCCAACCCCTCCCTTAGTAAGTTGCCTGGAAATTCTAGGGGTGTACCAGCCGGGGAGGAAATCCAGGAGACAGTCAGATATCATTTCCACTTAAACATTTCTAGTAACTTGTCTAGAGAGATTCTGGTGGAGAGTGGCCTGGATCTCAAGTCGGAAGTTATTCGTTTTGGTTTATTTTCTTATTCTTAATATTTACTTCCAATATACCTGTTGTATTTACAATTTTATATTTTTTTCTTAAAATAGCCCCTCCAATCTATATAAGCTTCAGGTCCCACAAAATCTCTGTCTACTTCTACCCCTGAAACAAATAGCTTTCATTTAAGGTGGAGGTCTCAGGGGTTGAAGTTGGTAAACAAGCCTTTGTTGTCATGGTTTGGTCGCTAAGTTGTGTCCAACTCTCTCTTTGCAACCCATGGCCTGCTTAAAGGAAAAGATACCACCTTAGGCCAAAGCTCCAAGTTGAAAGGGCTCAGAGCTTTGGGTAATCCCAAAGAAATTTGTAATATATCTGCAATAGCACATTTAAAAGTTGCTCCTATCCCTGCTCAAGAACTTAATTGCACAGAGATTTGGATCCTTGCTTTATTTAATGCTCAATTCACCTTCTCTTGACTTCTTCCTTTCTTTCACCTTTGGAAGTCATACAGAGAGCAGGCTCAGAATACGTGGTTTCATGTTTTACAAGCACACTGATGCTTAAAGAAAGAGATCATGAGGCAGTGTCTCCTTAGAGATCAGCTGAACAAAAAATCTTCCCCAGCTTTTTACATTGAACACCATGATAAGTAATAAAAAGATCTAAGTATATACAATATGTACAACAGTGTATATACAGTAATATTTCTATGCCTTAGTCATTCTTAAAATAGGCCAGAATGAAATATTAGAAAAGTCCATTGTTCACATGAGTCCATTATTTTTGTTTATGCCCATAATGGCTTTTTAAATATGGGAAATTTGAATGCACACATTTTAATCAGTATACTACCTAATGTATAAAATTACTTTTTAGAAGGGAACAAGGAAAATGATATGCAAATACTAAAATCTTCATGATGGGGTAAACTTTAAATGAAGAAAGCCAGCAAATTACATTTGAACTCTTTCAGAACAATATGTTCTGGCCACAGATGTTAATGCATCTCATTTTCCTAAGAGGGAAAAAGAGAAAGAATGAGAAAAACAAACTAACAAATGCCATGGAATTATAAATCAATAAGGGTTATTATGTTCTGTTCTTTTAAACCTCTATTTGTTCCACTGGAATATAGCATACCACTTCTTGCCCTAGTGTAGGCTGAGAGAAGCCGTGGAGTCAGGTACACTCAGAGACTGTACACATTCTCAATCAATTGCTGAGAGGCCAACAAACTCTTCTTTTTCAAATGAGCTTGAGAAAAATTGGGTTGTTTTTCCAAAATGGAGGAAGTAGATGAGAAGTGCTCATTCTCTGAAAAGAAATCATGTTAATGAAATCACAAAGAGAGCTTTGTTCATTTAAATACCATAAGGTCTATCAGAATTGGTAATAGACCACATAATTGTCTCTTTTATATCTCTGTCCAATCTTTGTTAAGAGGCTGGCCTCTCTGGTCCTCCTAATGAGAAAGAAAACTGGAAGGAACTCAGCTTCATGATATTTAAAATCCTCCCCAAGGCACATGGGCTTCATAACAACCACAAAAATCTATTACCACATTAATATAATTTTTGAACTGTTAAGCAAACAAACAAAATATATCAGATAAAATACTGTGCTACTATAAAAAAGTGAGACTTATATTATGCTTAATAGTGGTTTTCTAATTAGTTTACAATGTCTATGTAGATTACTTGGTTAATTACTTTTTAAATGAATATGCTTTCAATTTGTAAAACTTCCAATAATGTTTGACTACATTTATATTGATATATATGCAAAAGCAGAATGGAAATGAATCATTCTCTTGCCTCTGAGTAGTGAAAACTTTGTTATTTTCTCTATTTTATACATTTTTTAGAACAATCTTATACTCTTCTTGTTGTGTAGGACAGCTTTGATTTAATTTTAAAAGCTACATCAATGGTATTATTCATTAACATATAGACCAGAATAAAGATTAATTTCATTTTTAGTAGAATATTCCTAAATGCTATTTCATTATATCAAATGTGCTAGCTCTCCTGGCGTGAGAAGGTTCACCCAGGTTATTTTTTTAATTATCTAACCACAGGGTGAATGAGGCTCATGGAAATTAATTGGGAGCACCTGTTCCAAGGTAGCTTTCTGACAGAGGAGCATCAATCTTCCTATTGCATGTAATCCTTCTTCTAAAGAGACAGGAGATATCTCTTTTTGGTAAAGTCAACATATTTAGCTGTGGCAGCAGATTTTTTATTCCAACAGCCTCTTCTAATGCTTCTAGCTCCTGTAACAAAGGGATGGGTCGATCAAAGTATTTTTAAATGTAAGTCAATTGTGCAGCATTGTCGGGGAAGCCCATTCAGAACCTGCAGGTGTATCCCTTGCATTTGAAGTAGGCCTGCGGGGTTTAGATGTGATAATGGCAAGTGGATAAATGACAGCCCTGGGCATCAGTTTCAAGGAAATGCTTATCTTAACAAAGAAATCAAATGAAAGAAAACAAATAGTACATTGTGGATCCTCATCTCCCAAGCTTGAATTGTTCCTTGCTCTTCCGAGCTTCCTGAAAGAAAGCAAAGGTCAACTGTTAACCTTCCTCTGCTGTTGAGTTGGCTGGTTATCTTCTATTTATGCAAACTATCTTTCTCACACTATAAACACACAGCTCTGAAGACGTGGTTATCAGTACAAAAGTTCCTGGTTATTTCACTGACTCAGGGAGATTCTATACCACTTCACCAATGAACAGAATTTTTTAAAAATATGGCTCCATTCTTTTCACAGTGATTTGAAATCACAGTCCAACTGATTGAGCATTGCAACTTCAGATTCAGTTTCCTCATTTGTAGAATGTGAGCCAGAAGAACTAGAATATCTCTAAAACCCTCCTCGTTCTCCATTTAGTAAGGTATGCTTTTGACTCCTGTGGTGTGATTATGCAAATTGTGCTACATAGAGGTGTGTGTTGCACAACTAGAAGGCAAGATGTTGGAGTTCAAAGCCTGACTTTTTCAGTTAATAGCTACATGGCTGGGCAAGTTAGATTCCCTCGTCTTTAACGGAGAGAGCAGTTCTCAGGATTGTTGTGTGAATCAAGTAAGATATTATTGATACATCTCAGTGTAAAAGAACAGCTCAACAGATAACTTCTAGTTTATTTTTATTTTAAGTTTTATCATATCATTAATCTTCATTTTGCTTAGTATCAATTTCTTGTCTATAATGTGAGGAAAACAATGATGTTCTCTTAAGGTTATTATGAGGATCAAATTAAATGAGCTAACTGTCTTTACTAAGTATTTAAATGATAGTTGCTTTATATTATTACGATTATGATTAGTCGTTGAGGATATGCAAACTTCAGCATTCTAAAGTTTAGTCTCTGTGCTGTCATTTACATGTGGAAAGAAAAAGGTAGTGAATCTAAATATCCATGGTGCCATATTTATGTACATATGTATTATGAGTAACTATCAAATGATACCTATATTACCAAATTTTCTTTTGTAACATATTTACTTAAATGAAAGCGGCAAGTCATGCTGAACAAAAATTTTAAGGACATAATGGTGCCAGTGGTACAAGGGAATGGTAAAATTTTTTCCTTTTTTTTTTATGTACCTCCCTAATGCCACTGACATGCTAGACACTGCACCACTGCTGTGTAACTAGGACCTGCCTGGCTGACAATGTTCACCACCTCGGAACTGCACAATGGACTTAACATAGCGATGTGAGATTGCCTTAATCTTTAGGCTGAACTGCTTACTTTATTACCACAACAACACACACCCTGCTAACTGGGCTGAAATTGCCAGTAAGTAGATTCCCAACATCACATACTAATAAAGATCAAAATGAGAGCACATGCCAATTATTCCTCACTTTTCTGCATCCTGGTGTGATAGAGGGGATTGCAGAATTATTTCAAATCAAATCCAATCAACATACTAGATCACACTTTCTCACAAGAGAAGCTTTAGAAGATTATGGCATTTGAGCAGGGGACTTTCATAATCTTTATTACCACTGAGCTTGGTTACTATCTAGAGGGAAAGAAAGAGTTAAGATCAAGGAAATGCTATCCCAATAGTAGATGAAATGAGTGAGTTTTACTAAGGAAAACAATACATGGGGTAGTTATCATGGCTTTTTGCTTCAGGGAAAGGTAAACCATAGCATATTTTTCTTTAAAGAAATGAATTGTGATTGCCTATCAGTACAAGAGTAAACAGGCTGGGCATGGCTTTGCACACTGTTGTTGAATACAGAAACAAGAAACAGCAACGTCTCATAGCCTTTCTCTTGCCAACTCCTTTGTCTGAAGCAGCGCAGCACAGCCCTTCTTATGCGCGATGACAAAGAAGCAGAGGAGAGCTCTCACCAAAAATGCAGACTTCAGTTACAATGTCATTTGATTTTGCTTCTAGAGATACCCTTTCTTGAAAACGTCCCTGCAGTTTGACACCACGTCAGTAAAAGGAAATCCATGCAACACAAATACTAAATTTATATCCTTGCAAGCTCCAGTGTAGCTGTGAAAAATTGCGAAATGTGTTCAAGAAGAATCTTGATGTAAATTAACCTAAACTTTCTCTATGGAGAGTATCAATAATTCATGACATAAATTATGCAACAGGGCTGACAGTACTGATAGAATATACAGAATGAAATATGTATATTTATGGACAAATATACATACATATTTATAGACTTTTTTCTGCATAAACATTCATATACGTTTTCATATATAAACAAGTATATGCATATATATGCATGCTCATGCGTAGACACACATATATTTCTGCACACATACACATACATAAATGAGGTAAGTGAAAGAACATGAGTTTTGAGTCTAAACACCTAGACTGAGGCACTTTGTGTGAGTCATTCACTTCTGCTTTTAGGCCCTCCATCACCTTAGTGTTTGGACCAGTGGTCCTTTAAATCAGAAAATTCTTTCATTCTGTGTTCCCCAGGTCTTGTCTTACCAGATGTGGCACAGGTATCTTATTTAGAATAAGCCAAGGTCATTAAGCTCACAGACTGGTATGTGTTGTTTTGGGGGAGTGAGCAAGGTGGTCCCCTCAACTCACCATCACCTATTCATGTCTCAGACCTCCGGACCTCACAGACCTTGTCTGTGGCCTTTTTACATCTCGTTGGTGTCTTTTCCTAGAAGCTAGCAAAGTGATTCCAGTTCTTTAGTGGTGCTTTGATTTTTAAGACCACCCTTGATTTCAGCCAAAGTAGAAGACTAAATCGGAGAAGGCAGTGGCACCCTACTCCAGTACTCTTGCCTGGAAAATCCCATGGATGGAGGAGCCTGGTAGGCTGCAGTCCATGGGGTCGCTAAGAGTCAGACACAACTGAGCAACTTCACTTTCTCTTTTCACCTTCATGCATTGGAGAAAGAAATGGCAACCCACTCCAGTGTTCTTGCCTGGAGAATCCCAGGGATGGGGGAGCCTGGTAGGCTGCCGACTATGGGGTTGCACAGAGTCAGACATGACTGAAGTGACTTAGCAGCAGCAGAAGACTAAATAATTATTTTATGAAGTATAAAGGAGCCATATATTAGGTTGTTTTTAATGTTTCTGTTGTATTTTCTAATTTTCACTGGTTTTTCAAAGTTAACAGAAGAAGTCTAACTGGAATTTTCCCACAAAATGGGTTTTCTTATAGCCCAATCCAAGAGAAAAATGTCTTCACTTATCTGTTAACTTTCTTTTTTTAGGTGAGTTAATCTTTTATTATTATTATTATTATTATTATTATTATATTATTGGCTGTGCTGGGTTTTCAGGGCAGTTTGCAGGTTCTCATTGCAATGGCTTCTCCTGTTGTATAGCATAGGCTGTAAGCAGAGGAGGCTTCAGTAGTTGCAACACGTGGGCTCGGTAGTTGTGACCCATGGGTTTAGTTGCTCCAGGGCAAGTGGAATCTTAGTTCCCTGATCAGATTCGGAACCCACGTATCCTGCGTTGGAAGGCAGATTTTTAACCACTGGGCCACCAGGAAAGTCACTGTCATTATTATTACCTTTGTGGATGTTAGTTGGACTTCCCTGGTGGCTTGGTGGTAAAGAATCTGCCTGCCAATGCAGGATATGCAGGTTTAATTCCTGGGTAGCGAAGATCCCCTGAGGAAAGAGATGGCAATCCACTCCAGTTATTCTTATTTGGGAAATCCCATGGACTTCTCTGTCCATGGAAGGCTATAGTTCTTGAGTCACAAAAGAGTCAGATGTGACTTAGCAGCTAAAGAACAACAAATGGATATTAGTTAGCAGTTTTTGAAGCCTTATCATAAGAGAATATTTACATTTTGTTATTTACTTATATAGTTTTTGCAATTCACTTATTATTATCTCAGATTTACAGATGAGAAAATTTTCACAGATATGTTAAGTATCTGTCAAAGGTCACAGTTAGTGTCCGCCAGAGCTGAGATTTGACTTGGAGCCCTCTAGCTGTAGAGTCTATATTGTTAACCAATACACCCCACTGCCACCATTGAAATATTTGCCGATGGGACTATGAGAAATGGCCAAGAGTTCTAACTCAAACACCTTGAAATACAAAGTCATCTTTCAATATCATGTTCCCACACACTGGGACTTCTTGACAAATATGGTAACGAGCTGTGCTGTGCTGTGCTTAGTTGCTCAGTCATGTCCGACTCTTTGCAACCCAATGGACTGAAACCCTGCAGGCTCCCTTGTCCATGGGAATTCTCCAGGCAAGAATACTGGAGTGGGTTACCACGCCCTTCTCCAGGTGATCTTTCCAACCCAAAGATCGAAACTAGGTCTCCCACATTGTAGGTAGATTCTTTACCATCTGAGCCACCAGGGAATCTCATGAATACTGGAGTGGATGGCCTATCCCTTCGCCAGGGGATCTTCCTGACTCAGGAATCAAACTGGGATCTCCTGGGTGGAGAATTCTTTAACAGGGAAGTTGAGCTAACAGGGAAGTCCAACTAGCTATGTTACCTTACACTAATTACCCAATTCTATTTCTGTTCCTTTAACTCTAAAATAATTGTATTAATAGTAACAGTTGTTTACCTCACAGAGTTGTCATAAGAGTTGTATGATACGGTTCTTAAAAAATACTTCTTTGTCTAGCATATAGTCAGTGCTCAATAAAGGTAGCAGCAGTATTATCACCCTTGTTGTTGTTCAGTAGCTCAGTCGTGTCCAGCTATTTGTGACCCCATGGACTGCAGCATGCCAGATTTCCCTGTCCTTCACCATATCCTGGAGCTTGTTCAAACTCATAGCCATTGAGTCAGTGATGCCATCCAACCATCTCATCCTCTGTCATCCCCTTCTCGTCCTGCCTTCAATCTCTCCCAGCATCAGGGTCTTTTCTAATCAGTCAGCTTTTCACTTCAGGTGGTCAGAGTGTTGGAGCTCCAGCAACAGCATCAGCCCTTCTAATGAATATTCAGGATTGATTTCCTTTCAGTTCAGTTCAGTTCAGTTCAGTCGCTCACTCGTGTCTGACTCTTTGCGACCCCATGAATCGCAGCACGCCAGGCCTCCCTGTCCATCACCAACTCCCGGAGTTCACCCAGACCCACGCGCATGGAGTCAGTGATGCCATCCAGCCATCTCATCCTGGGTCAGCCCCTTCTCCTCCTGCCCCCAATCCATCCCAGCATCAGAGTCTTTTCCAATGAGTCAACTCTTCGCATGAGGTGGCCAAGTACTGGAGCTTCAGCTTCAGCATCATTCCTTCCAAAGAAATCCCAGGGGCAATCTCCTGCAGAATGGACTGGTTGGATCTCCTTGCAGTCCAAGGGACTCTCAAGAGTCTTCTCCAACACCACAGTTCAAAAGCATCAATTCTTCAGTGCTCAGCCTTCTTCACAGTCCAACTCTCACATCCATACATGACCACAGGAAAAACCATAGCCTTGACTAGACAGACCTTAGTCGGCAAAGTAATGTCTCTGCTTTTGAATATACTATCTAGGTTGGTCATAGCTTTTCTTCCAAGGAGTAAGCGTCTTTTAATTTCATGGCTGATTTCCTTTAGGATTGACCTGTTTGATCTCCTTGAAGTCCAAGTGACTCTCAAGAGTCTTCTCCAACACCACTGCTCAAAAGCATCAATTCTTCAGTGTTCAGCCTTCTTTATGGTCCAGTTCCCACATCCATACCTGACTACTGGAAGAACCATAGCTTTGACTCTATGGACCTTTATTGGCAATGTAATGTCTCTGCTTTCTAATACACCATCTAGGTTGGTCATAACTTTTCTTCCAAGGAGCAACCATCTTCTAATTTTGTATCTATCATCTTGGAGGAAAGAATTTAAATTTTGATGTTAGATAGTATTGAGATTGAATCCTGGATTTTCCACACCTGTATTTTAACTACCTCTTTAGCCTTGCTGGTATATTGTTATCTGTTTTGTAGGGTTATTTCATATGTATGCATAAGTTATTATACATTTAGTAATCCTTTGAAACAATATAAAACCCTATATGTAATATATATCATTATATGTAATATATGGGCTTCCCAGGTAGCTCAAACAGTAAATAATCTGCCTGCAATGTGGGACACCTGGGTTCGATCCCTGGGTCAGAAAGATCCCCTGGAGAAGGACATGGAAACCCACTCCAGTATTCTTGCCTGGAGAACACCATGAACAGAGGAGCCTGGCAGACTATAGTCCATGGGGTTGCAAAGAGTCAGACACAACTGAAAGACTAACACTGCACTTTTCATATATAATATATAGGTTATTATAGAGATCTCTTCAAGAAAATTAGAGATACCAAGGGAACATTTCACGTAAAGATGGGCTCCATAAAGGACAGAAATGGTATGGACTTAACAGAAGCAGAAGATATTAAGAAGAGGTAGCAAGAATACACAGAAGAACTGTACAAAGAAGATCTTCACGACCCAGATAATCATGATGGTGTGATCACTCACCTAGAGCCAGACATCTTGCAATGTGAAGTCAAGTGGGGCTTAGAAAGCATCACTATGAACAAAGCTAGTGGAGGTAATGGAATTCCACTTGAGCTATTTCAAATCCTGAAAGATGATGCTGTGAAAGTGCCGCACTCAATATGCCAGCAAATTTGGAAAACTCAGCAGTGGCCACAGGACTGGAAAAGGTCAGTTTTCATTCCAATTCCAAAGAAAGGCAATGCCAAAGAATGCTCAAACTACCGCACAATTGCACTCATCTCACATGCTAGTAAAGTAATGCTCAAAATTCTCCAAGCCAGACTTCAGCAATACGTGAACCGTGAACTCCCTGATGTTCAAGCTGGTTTTAGAAAAGGCAGAGGAACCAGAGATCAAATTGCCAACATCTGCTGGATCATGGAAAAAGCAAGAGAGTTCCAGAAAAACATCTATTTCTGCTTTATTGACTATGCCAAAGCCTTTGACTGTGTGGATCACAGTAAACTGTGGAAAATTCTGAAAGAGATGGGAATACCAGACCACCTGACCTGCCTCTTGAGAAATCTGTATGCAGGTCAGGAAGCAACAGTTAGAACTGGACATGGAACAACAGACTGGTTCCAAATAGGAAAAGGAGTACGTCAAGGCTGTATATTGTCACCCTGCTTATTTAACTTATATGCAGAGTACATCATGAGAAACGCTGGACTGGAAGAAACACAAGCTGGAATCAAGATTGCTGGGAGAAATATCAATAACCTCAGATATGCAGATGACACCACCCTTATGGCAGAAAGTGAAGAGGAGCTAAAAAGCCTCTTGTTGAAAGTGAAAGAGGAGAGTGAAAAAGTTGGCTTAAAGCTCAACATTCAGAAAACGAAGATCATGGCATCTGGCCCCATCACTTCATGGGAAATAGATGGGGAAACAGTAGAAACAGTGTCAGACTTTGTTTTTTTGGGCTCCAAAATCACTGCAGATGGTGACTGCAGCCATGAAATTAAAAGGCGCTTACTCCTTGGAAGAAAAGTTATGACCAACCTAGATAGTATATTCAAAAGCAGAGACATTACTTTGCCGACTAAGGTCCGTCTAGTCAAGGCTATGGTTTTTCCTGTGGTCATGTATGGATGTGAGAGTTGGACTGTGAAGAAGGCTGAGCGCCGAAGAATTGATGCTTTTGAACTGTGGTGTTGGAGAAGACTCTTGAGAGTCCCTTGGACTGCAAGGAGATCCAACCAGTCCATTCTGCAGGAGATTGGCCCTGGGATTTCTTTGGAAGGAATGATGCTCAAACTGAAGCTCCAGTACTTTGGCCACCTCATGCAAAGAGTTGACTCATTGGAAAAGACTCTGATGCTGGGAGGGATTGGGGGCGGGAGGAAAAGGGGCTGACCCAGGATGAGATGGCTGGATGGCATCACGGACTCAATGGACATGAGTCTGAGTGAACTCTGGGAGTTGGTGATGGACAGGGAGGCCAGGCGTGCTGCGATTCCTGGGGTCTCAAAGAGTCGGACACAACTAGCGACTGAACTGAACTGAACAGCCCTTGAAGTCATATTTTTGTGAAATATTTAATTATCTGAAAAATCTTTACAGCAGGTTTCTAAGTAAAGAAATTAGTATATAGGACAGATTGTGCATCAGAATCCTAATATAGAAAAAAGTGTATAGATATGGATAAATATATACAATAGGAAGAACTTGGAATAAAATATCAACACTGGTTATTTCTGCAAGGTGTTATTATCAGTGATCATTATTGTCTATATGTTCACTAATGTGTTTTTGTGATCTAAGTAGTATTTCACATAAAAATAGATTATGTTTGTAGTAATAAATGATAATAGTAAAAATGATAAATGTTATTTTGTAAAGTAAAAATGACTCATAGTCTTGGTAAAAATCTTGAAACTGCCTTCCTCTCCAAACCCATCCTTGGGTTCTGCTCCAGTCACACATGTATCCATGGCATTGTCAGCACTGCCATCACCTCCATCTGCTTCCTCTTTTTGTCTGTCCAGCCACATGCTTCTGTGGAAGTTTCTCTGTGTTGACGTTTCAAAGTAGCTTCTTCGATCTCAAGTCATTACTGGTACTTGACCTTCTACTTTCCCGTGTGTCTTTTCCAACACCATAATTTTTCAGGTATGTCCGGTTACATGTGCATGAGCTTCTACTGCTTTCTTTCAGGAAAGCACTGACTATCTCTTCTTTCCCTTTTTTCTCAGCTCGGTGCCTCATAGGGAGTCTGAGACCAAGTTGTTGTTGTTTAATGGACACGGACGGTGACAGTTGGCCACCTCGTTTCTTCATCTGTCTAGATCCCTAGCGCTAAATCTTTCGCCAGATTGGAAACATGTAGCAAAGCAGTGCTTTGAGTCACACGGTGTGCCCCCACCTTATTGCCTGAATTTAATACAGCCATCAGGCAACCATGAATCTTTCACCTGGGGCAGAGAATGAGAATTAATGGACATTTGTAATCCAAAAATCAATGCTACCCCAACAATATATCTACTTGCAGTTGAGTCATTCTCCTTACGGGTATTTTTTAAGTGTGTTGGATGCAAAGTAAAGGGGAGTAATCTTGGATTATGATGAAATCTGTAACTATTTTTTGTATATGTATTTTTTTATTTTAATTAAAATATAAACTCCTAAAGCACCATAGCCACATAGAGGTCGTGTAACAGTATAAATAAGGTCTCTGACCTTTGGTGTCATAAATTAGCTAGGAGACTTTGGGATTATTTTACTTTCTTCATCTTTAAAATGGAGATAATAATACATTCTTTATATTTTTAAGGGCTACGAGAAAAGACAATATAAAATGTTGACCACAGCGTCTGGCACATAGTAAGATGTCATTGGATTGTTAACTATTGTACACACTAAGTATGGTGACTGCAGCCATGAAATTAAAAGACGCTTACTCCTTGGAAGAAAAGTTATGACCGATCTAGATAGTATATTCAAAAGCAGAGACATTACTTTGCCGACTAAGGTCCGTCTAGTCAAGGCTATGGTTTTTCCTGTGGTCATGTATGGATGTGAGAGTTGGACTGTGAAGAAGGCTGAATGCCAAAGAATTGATGCTTTTGAACTGTGGTGTTGGAGAAGACTCTTGAGCGTCCCTTGGACTGCAGGAGATCCAACCAGTCCATTCTGAAGGAGATCAGCCCTGGGATTTCTTTGGAAGGAATGATGCTGAAGCTGAAGCTTCAGTATTTTGGCCACCTCATGCAAAGAGTTGACTCATTGGCAAAGACTCTGATGCTGGGAGGGATTGGGGGAAGGAGGAGAAGAGGATGACCATGGATGACATGGCTGGATGGCATCATGGACTCGATGGACCTGGGTCTGAGTGAACTCCGGGAGTTGGTGATGGACAGGGAGGCCTGGCGTACTGCGATTCATGGGGTCGCAAAGAGTCGGACACGACTGCGCGACTGAACTGAACTGAACTGAACCATGACCTAATCCCTAGAACTTTTGAATATTACCTTGTATGGCAAAGGAGTGAATATTATTTTATACAGCAAAAGATGTGATTAAGGTAAGGATTTGAGAGGAGGCATTTATCCTAGATTATCTAGGTGAATCTAATATAATCACATGTATCCTTACCAGAGAGAGGCAGAGGAGTTTCGACACAAACACAGAGGGGAGAAAAAAAGAAGAAAGAAGATGACTTGAAGATGGAGACAGAGATTGGAGGGATTTGTCCGCAAGCCAGGGAATCCCTGCAGCCACCAGAGCTGAGGAGGAAAGAAACAGAGTCTCCCCTGGAACCTCCAGAAAGAGCCCAGCCCTGCTTGATGCCACCTTGATTTCAACTCAGTGAAACGTATTTGAATTTCTGAGAGAACATGAATTATGAGAGAGAATGCATTTCTATTGTTTTAAGTCACCAAATATGTGGTAATTTGTTACAGTGGCAATAAGAATCTAAAACAGATTTTTTTACACCTGCTGTAATAAATTCCTAAAAATGAGGAAATAACTTTGCAATTGGACAATGGATAGAGATTAGAAGAATTTGGAGAAGGCTGAGAGCAAATGCCTAGATTTTCTTGAATAAACTATTGGCAGAAATATGGACACTAAGGGAGATTCCTGTGAGAAATCAGAATAAAGTAAAGAACACGATAGAAAAATCTTCTGTAGTTTTGAGCCTATGTCTACATGCTTCACTGCTAGCTCAGAAGTAAAGAATCTGCCTGAAGTGCAGAAGATCTGGACTCGATCAGTATGTCAGGAAGATCCTCTGGAGAAAGGAATGACTACCCATTCCTGTAGTCTTGCCTGGGGAAATTCCATGGACTGAGGAGCTTGGCAGGCTAGATTCTTGTGAGAGCTCAGAATAGGGTGAAGAGTATGATAGGGAAATCTTCTTTAGTTTGAGAGGCTATATGTAGGTGTGTGTATATATATATAGTCATAAATAAAATGTTATCAGAAACGTGAATGTAAAGGCACTGCTGGTTTGAGGTCAGGATGAAATAAGGAATTTATTATTGGAAAAATGAAGGAAAGGGTACCCTAGTTATATAGTGACAGAAAATTTGGCTGCATTGTGCCCAATATTGTGTCAAAAGCAGGACTTCTAATCAGCAAACCTGGATAATCAGCGGAGGAAATTTTGGTGCAAAATCTTGAAGATGCAGCCTGGTTTCTTCTTGCCACTGGTGGTAAAAATCCAACAGGAAAGAAAGAAATTGAAAAGGGAACTGTTAAGTAGAAATGAGCCAGAATTTAATAATTTCAGGAATTCTCAGCCTATGCAGAGTGGAAAAAAAGCTAAAAATTGGGGAAGTCCCTGTTAGGAAATAATATTTTTTGAAAGAAAGCCAAGGATATGAGTGAACACTGTGATGAAGGCTTGACAGGTGTGTGACTCTTGGATGCACTCAACCATCCCAGTCCAAGCTAGGAGTGGAGAGAGTGTTCCAGGAAAGATCTGTGGAGGCACTCTTGCCTAATGGTTTGACAATTTGTGACAAACATGGATGACCCACAAGGTGTTTTGAGAATATTTTATCGGCAGAGCAGAAATACCACTTGACTGGAAAAAAAGGGATAAAAATGAGACAAAATGAAGACAGACTATTAGACTGGGCTTTTATAGGAGCAAATACCTACAACCCATCAAAGAAAAGCAGTAATGATTCTAAGGACAGAGTGTAGGGAGCAGAAGGCAGAGCTTCAGATGCAGAGGGTATAACTTCAAGCTACAGAAAATAATTATCAGGCCTTGAAACCCCCCAAATTTGCCTACCTGATTTTGAACTTTGTTAAGATAAATGATTCCTTTATTCCTTTTATTCTCTCCCTTCTAAAATGGGAATGTCTGTAATTATTATCTTATCCCTTTTCCACCATTGTGTTTTGGAGACAGATAACATTTTGTCTAGGTTTCACAGGTTCACAGAGGGAGAGGAATTTTGCCCCAGGATGAATCATACCCAGAATGTTATCCATATATGATTCAGATGATTTAAATGCTGAGATTTGGGATTTTGGAGGTGATGTGTTTAGATGACATTTTGGACTTTAATTGGTGCTGAAATGAGACTTTGGGGAATGTTGGAATGGGGATCATATATTTGCATGTGGATGGACAGGAATCTTCAGAGGTTAGAGGGATAATAACTCTGCTAGGCTGAAAAATACCCCCGAAAGATGTGACATACTCCTATCCTAATCCACAGAACCTAAGAATATCATCTTCTATGGCAAAATAGTGACTGTTACCTTATAAGGTAATTTATGTGGTTAAGTTGAGAATATTGAGAAGAGGAGCTTGTCCTGGATTATCTGGGTGGAATTTAAATGCGATCACACATACTCCTATAAAAGAAAGGACTAGGGAGTTAGAGCTAGACACGCCAGAAAGAAGATACACTCAGTAAAGAAGGCTACATAAAGAGGGAATCAGAAACTAGAGAAATGCAACTACCAGCCAAGGAATGTATAGGGTTGATTGATGGCAGCTAGCAGAAGTTAGGAGATTGCACGCTATAGATTCTCTCCAAGAGCCTCAGGGGGGAAAAGTTTAGCCCTGTCAACACATTGAATTTGGACTTCTGCCCTCCAAAATTGTGAGAATGGATTTGTGTTGTTTTAAGCCAAAAGGTCAGTTTTCATTCCAATTCCAAAGAAAAACGATGTCAAAAAAATGCTCAAATACTGCACAGTGGCACTCATCTCACACGCTAGTAAAGTAATGCTCAAAATTCTTCAAGCCAGTCTTCAGCAATACATGAACCATGAACTTCCAGATGTTCAAACTGGTTTTAGAAAAGGCAGAGGAATCAGAGATCAAATTGCCAGCATCTGCTGGATCATCGAAAAAGCAAGAGAATTCCAGAAAAACATCTATTTCTGCTTTATTGACTATGCCGAAGCTTTGTGTGGATCACAACAAACTGTGGAAAATTCTGAAAGAGATGGGAATACCAGACCATCTGACCTGCCTCTTGAGAAACCTGTATGTGGGTCAGGAAGCAACAGTTAGAACTGGACATGAACCAACAGACTGGTTCCAAATAGGAAAAGGAGTACATCAAGGCTGTATATTGTCACCCTGCTTATTTAAGTTATATGCAGAGTACATCATGAGAAATGCTGGCTGGATGAAGCACAAGCTGGAATCAAGATTGCCGGGAGAAATATCAGTAACCTCAGATATGCAGATGACATCGCCCTTATGGCAGAAAGTGAGGAAGAGCTTAAAAGCCTCTTGTTGAAAGTGAGAGAGGAGAGTGAAAAAGTTGGCTTAAAGCTCAACATTCAGAAAACTAAGATCGTGGCATCCGGTTCCATCACTTCATGGCAAATAGATGGAGATACAGTGGAAACAGTGACTGACTTTATTTTTCTGGGCTCCAAAATCACTGCAGATGGTGATTGCAGCCATGAAATTAAAAAACGCTTACTCTTTGGAAGGAAAGTTATGACCAACCTAGACAGCATATTGAAAAGCAGAGACATTATTTTGTCAACAAGGGTCCGTTCTAGTCAAGGCTATGGTTTTTCCAGTGGTCATGTATGGATGTGAGAGTTGGACTGTGAAGAAAGCTGAGCACCGAAGAATTGATGCTTTTGAACTGTGTTGTTGGAGAGACTCTTGAGAGTCCCTTGGACTGCAAGGAGATCCAACCAGTCCATCCTAAAGGAGATCAGTTCTGGGTGTTCATTGGAAGGACTGATGTTGAAGCTGAAACTCCAATACTTTGGCCACCTGATGCAAAGAGCTGACTCATTTGAAAAAACCCTGATGTTGGAAAAGATTGAGGGCAGGAGGAGAAGGGGATGACAGAGGATGAGATGGTTGGATGGCATCACCAACTCAATGGACATGAGTTTGGGTGAACTCTGGGAGTTGGTGATGGACAGGGAAGCCTGGCATGCTGCGGTTCATGGGGCTGCAAAGAGTCAGACACAACTGAGTTGACTGAACTGAACTGAAGCCATCAAGTTTGTGGTAATTTGTTACATCAGCCTAGACACCAAACAGAACTATTTTATTCCTTCACAATCATCAGAGAATGAAAAATGTATTCACCCAAGATGAGTATAAAGTGTTACTGATAGTGTCTTTATAATTCATTTCTGATGATATTTCTGATACACTCAGTAAGCACTTTTTGCTGAAACGTGTGTCTTTAGAATGTGCAAACAGGCATCATGAACCTTTCCAAAATACTCTCAGAGGCCACATTTCAAAAGGTTAGCCTCTTCCCAAATACCCTTTTGAAACACTCATTTAAAGTAAACAATATTCCAAAAGCAAGCTTAAAAATGCAACTTAATCAATGGCATATCAGCAGCAAAGAGCCACTTTCAAAACCACATATTTACATAGTCAGTTCACAAATTACACATGAGATTTCCCTGAGGTCATTCTATGAACCTGTTAAAACGAATACTATTTTTACACTTCATTTTGGGGAAGGAGATTACTCAACCCCAAAAAACACACCTCAAGTTATTCAAGGCATGGAAAAATTCTTTGTTTTGCTTGATTAAGCTTGATTCAGAATTGCTGCAACCCCTTGCTTAGTAGCAGAATGTTGACTGAAGCTCTCTGCCTTCCACCATGAGGGGGAGGAGAAAGCCCTGTCAAAACCCACAAGGAATCTTTTTCTTGTTTTTAATCATCTCACACAGTGCTGAATAGTTTATCTCTCATAGGAGCCGTCTTCTTTGTTCTCCCTGTTATGAAGTGAAGGGGTGGGGGAGACAGTCTGCTCTCAGCCGAATCAAATACAGTTTTGCAAGATAACCAGGGAGCTGAGCCTTCTTCCTACCCCTGGTGAAACGCTATGTCTGGGGAACTGCTCCACTGCAGACTTGTTGCCTTCATCTGACTTGGTGCCAAGACCCCAAATGAGCCTTACCCGGGTAACCCAAAACCGAGGAGAGAAAAATGAAATCCAGGAGGAGTTTATTTATGAGCCCCAATTAGATAACCTGAATATTGCATCCAAATGGTGAGTAAGCCAAGACTTGAGGAATATCAGCATGAATTAGGAGGGTGTGAATAGCAAGACTGACAAGGAATAGACAGAATGCACAGTGAATAGTCAAAATATTAAGAACATAATTTAAAGGAGATTAAATGCCAGTGACAGTCAATTTGACTTCTCTCTTTTACAGTTTGTAGATTTTGCTGGTAGGATCTGGTTATGTAGATAAGAGTACATTACTGTAGAGAACGCACTACCAAATTTTTAGCAAGTACTCCATGCCAGGTACTGCCTTAATATTTTATATTCACTTCTAATATCCTAGGAAACAATGTCAGGTGTAGACCTTGAGCATATTTTTAAAATTTACTTCAAATGACACAGCTTATAATCACTGAAGCTAAGGTTGATTTCAGGTCTACCATCTTTCCATTAGATTTGCTAATGGCTATTCAGTCAAATTCTCTAAATTTTATTAAAATTACTAAAATTAAATTAAATTTACTCTTCACCAAAGACTAATGCGTTGTATAGTAGCTTCAGTCATGCCCAACTATTTGTGACCCTATGAATTGTAGCCTGCCAGGCTCCTCTGCCCATGGAATTCTCCAGGGCAGAATACTGGAGTGGGTTGCCATGCCCTCCTCCACGGAATGTCCCCAAACCAGGGCTTAAGCCTGCATCTGTTCTTTACCACTCCCTGTTTAATGTTGCAGGTGTGATCATGAGACTTCTCACCAGCACTCTTTCCAGATGTAGGTGGGGTAAAATAATAAAGCAATTTAATTAAGCAAGAGAATGCAACATTTTAAGAGCAATCAGTACATATTATATCTAGATACCTCCTTCAGCTTTTTTTTAATTATGTGTATGTTATTGTTTATACATTTTAAAATTATTATTTATTTTTGGCTGTGCTGGGTCTTTGTTGCTTTTGCACAGGCTTTCTCTAGTTTTGGTGAGCGGGGGCTACTCCCTGTTTTCACACATGGTCTTCTCATTGCAGTGGCTTCTCTTGCAGAGCATGGTTCTAGGTGTGCAGGCTTCAGTAGTTGTAGTATGTGGACTCATGTAGCTGCGGATCACCGGCTCAGTAATTGTGGTGCCCAGGCTTAGTTGCTTTGAGGCATATGGGATCTTCCCAAACCAAGAATCGAACCATAGTCTCCTGCATTGATAGGTGGATTCTAATCCACTGTTGTTGTTGTTCAGTTGCCCAGTCATGCTGATTCTTTGTGACCCCATGGACTGCAGCACACCAGGCCTCCCTGTCCCTCACCATCTCCCAGAGTCTGCCCAAGTTAATATTCATTGCATTGGTGATGCCATCCAGCCATCTCATCCTCTGACACCCTCTTCTCCTTCTGCCCTCAATCTTTCCCAGCATTAGGGACTTTTCCAATGAGCCATCTGTTCACATCAGATGACCAAAATATTGGAGCTTCAGCTTTACCATCAGTCCTTCCAGTGAATATTCAGGGTTGATCTCCCTTAAGATTGACTGGCTTGATATCCTTGCTGTCGAAGGGACTTTCAGGAATCTTCTCCAGTACCACAGTTCAAAGGCATCCATTTTTTGGCATTCTGCTTCTTTATGGTCCAGTTCTCAAAAGCATAGGTGACCACTGGGAAGACCTTGGCCTTGATTATATGGACCTTTGTAGGCAGAGTGATATCTCTGCTTTTCAACACATTGTCTAGATTTGTCATCACTTTCCTGCCAAGAAGCAACCATCTTCTGATTTCATGGCTGTAGTCACCCTCTGCAGTGATTTTTGAAGGCGAAGAAGAGGAAACATGTCACTGTTTCCACCTTTTCCCCTTCCATTTGCCATGCAATAATAGGGTTGGATGCCATGATCTCTGTCTTTTTTAATAGTTAGTCTTTTAAGTCTTAAGCCGGTTCTTTCACTATCCTCCTTCACCCTCATCAAGAGACTCTTTAGTTCCTCTTCGTGTTCCTCTGCCATTAGGGAATTCCCTCCTTCATCATTTTTAAGGATTATTTGTTATGTTTTGCATGGGTCTGAAGAAAGTGACATTTTACGAATTGAAGGCACTTTTTCAATTTATTTGTTCTGTTTTGCATGGGTCTGAAGAAAGTGACATTTTATGAATTGAAGGCACTTTTTCAATTTATTAAGAACCTGCTCATATACCTTGAGAGTTGCAAAAGGAACAAAGGAATTAATAAAGGCTCTGCTCTCAAGGAACTCCTAAATCAAAAGGCAAAGAGTAGCACTTCATAATAATTACGGAGTACACAGGAAAGTCGGTTTAGTACAGAGGTGTCCCGCATTCGGGTCTCGCTTTCTATTGCTTTGTAACATGTTCATTGTCTCTATCTGGAAAATAAACATGAACTTCTTCTCATCCAATGCCCATCCCCTGGGGTTTGCACCAGCTCTTTATGTGTTGTATTAACACACTACCTTCATTAGCTCTTGCAGAATATGAGTGAATATCATAAAGCAGTGACTTACAATTAAGGAAAGTTGAAAGAATACATTTCAAAATGAACACAATACAGACAGGACTTGCTAGATACCGGTAGTGAGAAGACTAACAGGCAAAGAGGACTGCAAGGGTTTTTTAAATTTTTATTTATTTATTATTATTTTTTTTTTGCCACACTGGGTCTTACTTGTGGTGGGATCTTAGATCTCCATTGTGACATGTGGGATCTTCAGTTGTGACAGTCGGATCTAGTTCTCTAACCAGGGATTGAACCTGGGCCCCCTGCCCAGGAAGACTCTGGAGGCACAGAATCTTCACCACTGCACCGCCAGGGAAGTTCTAGGACTACAATTTTTTGAGGTGGTGGGACCAAATCAATGGCATTCATTCGTTTATACATTCAGAACATAGGTGACATAGAGGGAGAAGCCGTTCACGCATGCACTTTCTTCTCCTACTTCTTTCCTTGCGAGCAGAATCGGATCCTGACCTTGGCTCCTCTTCCTCTGCTCCCTGCTAGTTCCTGGACTTCTACACATTATGAGTATGAAAGAAACAAAGGCGAGAGGGATAACAGAGTGAAAAAAAAATGAGTATGTACAGAAACGTTTAAGGGACCTAGTTGAGAAATGGGAGCCATAAGAAGATGACAGAAGAGGAGAAAAAGGATTTTATAAAGTTTTGATTTGAATTTTGAATTAACAGTACTTTTCTTCTCTTCAGTTCAGTTCAGTTCAGTTCAGGTGCTCAGTCATGTCTGACTTTTTGCTACCCCATGGATTGCTGCACACCAGGCCTCCCTGTCCAACACCACTCCCAGAGTTCACTTAGACTCACGTCCATCGAGTCAGTGATGCCATCCAGCCATCTCATCCTCGGTTGTCCCGTTCTCCTCCTGCCCCCAATCCCTCCCACATCAGAGTCTTTTCCATTGAGTCAACTCTTCCCATGAGGTGGCCAAAGTACTGGAGCTTCAGCTTCAGCATCATTCCTTCCAAAGAAATCCCAGGGCTGATCTCCTTCAGAATGAACTGGTTGGATCTCCTTGCAGTCCAAGAGACTCTCAAGAGTCTTCTCCAACACCACAGTTCAAAAGCATCAATTCTTTGGCACTCAGCCTTCTTTACAGTCCAACTCTCACATCCATACATGACCACAGGAAAAACCATAGCCTTGACTAGAACGGACCTTAGTCGGCAAAGTAATGTCTCTGCTTTTGAATATGCTATCTAGGTTGGTCATAACTTTTCTTCCAAGGAGTAAGCTTCTTTTAATTTCATGGCTGCAATCACCATCTGCAGTGATTTTGGAGCCCAAAAAAATAAAGTCTCTCATTGTTTCCACTGTTTCCCCATCTATTTCCTATGAAGTTATGGAACCAGATGCCATGATCTTCATTTTCTGAATGTTGAGCTTTAAGCCAACTTTTTCACTCTCCTCTTTCACTTTCCTCAAGGGGCTCTTTAGTTCTTCTTCATTTTCTGCCTTAAGGGTGCTGACATCTGCATATCTGAGATTATTGATATTTCTCCTGACAATCTTGATTCCAGCTAGTGATTTTTCTGGTCCAGCATTTCTCATGACATACTCTGCATATAAGTTACATAAACAGGGTGACAATATACAGCCTTGACATACTCCTTTCCTGATTTGGAACAAGTCTGTTGTTCTATGTCCAGCTCTAACTGTTGCTTCTTGACCTGCATACAGATTTTTCCTCAGACAGGTCAGGTGCTCTGGTATTCCCATCTCTTTAAGAATTTTCCACAGTTTGTTGTGATCCACACAGTCAAAGGCTTTGGCATAGTTAATAAAGCAAAAATAGATTTTTTTCGGAACTCTCTTGCTTTTTGATGACCCAATGGATGTTGGCAATTTGATCTCTGGTTCCTCTGCCTTTTCTAAGTCCAGCTTAAACATCTGGAAGTTCATGGTTCACATACTGTTGAAGCTTGACATGGAGAATTTTGAACATTACTTTGCTAGCATGTGGGATGAGTACAATTGTGCAGTAGTTTGAACATTCTTTAGCATTGCCTTTCTTTGGGATTGAAATGAAAACTGACCTTTTCCAGTCCTGTGGCCACTGCTGAGTTTTCCAAATTTGCTGACATATTGAGTGCAGCACTTTCACAGCATCATCTTTTAGGATTTGAAATAGCTCAATTGGAATTCCATCACCTTCACTTGCTTTGTTCGTAGTGATGCTTCCTAAGGCCCACTTGTCTTCGCATTCCAGCGTGTCTGGCTCTAGTGAGCCAGACACCATCACAATTATCTGGGTCATGAAGATCTTTTTTGTGTAATTCTTCTGTGTATTCTTGCCACCTCTTCTTAATATCTTCTGCTTCTGTTAGGTCCATACCATTTCTGTCCTCTATTGAGCCCCTCTTTGCATGAAATGTTTCCTTGATATCTCTAAGTTTCTTGAAGGGCTCTCTAGTCTTTCCCATTCTATTGTTTTCATTCATGTCTTTGCACTGATTACTAAGGAAGGCTTTCTAATGTCTACTTGTTATTCCTTGGAACTCTGCATTCAGATGGGTATATCTGTCCTTTTCTCCTTTGCCTTTCATTTCTCTTCTTTTCTCAGCTATTTGTTAGGCCTCCTCAGACAACCATTTTGCCTTTTTGTATTTCTTTTTCTTGAAGATGGTCTTCATCCCTGCCTCCTGTACAATGTCACAAACCTCCTACTGTATTGCTGGGGCTTCTTCTTTGCTTTTGGATGTGCGGTACCTTTTTTGCTGGGATTCAGCGTTTTCCTGTTGATGGTTGTTCAGCAGCAAGTTGTAATTTTGGAGTTCTCACAGGAGAAGATGAACACACATCCTTCTACTCTGCCATCTTGATAATTTGTTTTTTCTTCTCTTAAGAAACAGAAATTAATGGATATGCTATAGCTTTGATCACTTCTGTCCCCAGCAAAATTTGACTAGAATATTAGCAAGAAACTCTATCAGGAAGTTGCCAGCTTACATTCAGGCTTCATTTACTTCATACTTTCTATGAAACAGCAGCAGACAAGGTGTTGAGTATAAAGTAGTGATCAAGGCTGGAATCATCTCCAGGTCTCAAAGAACTTACACTCCAGTGAAAAGGCAACAACTTTGAAATTAATGCAGTAGGAGTATAACTTGTGAGGACACATGGTGATTTTTACACATGATAGTGTTTATTCCACAGATCAGATCTTTGAGACAGTATAATCAGTCTCATCTGACAGTGACAGAACAGAGCTCACAGAGTCCAAGGTCTGTTCAGAGAAGAAAGATACAATCAGTAGCAGAGCTGGGATTCAAAACACAGGTTTTTCTGATTCCCAAGGCCTTTACTTTGCCAGTGGAAGATAGTCATTGGCTAAGAGGCGAAAGAACTGAACGTCTAGAATTGACCTTGGGGAGATGCCAGCACTGATGGAAAGAAAAGCTGTTGGAAAACAACTAAGCAAAGACTTTGGGATGTCAAGGAAATTCAGGACAACATAATAGAAGGTTGTGGAATATTTCTGAAAACCAAAGAATATAAGTAGACAATATCATCAGGGGAAAATTAAGGACAACATATGATTAAAAAAAAAAAAGTCTATTATTTTTGCCAAGGCTTATATAAAGAAGGGTAGATTTCATTACAGTGTTCAGCCCCTTGCTTCTCCTACAATGCAGAGGTATGCAAAGGCAATGTGTTTTGAGAAAAGGGTGTGCAGCACAGAGCCCTTTATTCAGTTTAAAATAATAAGATGTTGCAAGGATAATCACTAAAATGAACAGAAATTTCTAAATATTCGAACAATGAGCTTCTTGATAAGTATTTGAAAGAGGAAAGAAAAAGCCAGTTGAGATGAAGCTATTAAACAATGCCCCTTGGCAAAACAACTCAAGGGCCCCATTCATTTTCAGTTTCAAGCTGTGCTTCAGGGCATGCCTTGTTTGCAGTTCACAATATGAATGGTGCCCTCTAGAGCTGTGCAATGAGGCCTCCTGTAAATATGCTGCTTTGGGAGCAATGTCCAAAAAAGTTGGCCTAAGCGTGTGGCTGAGAAGTGTCGCTTTGTGTCCTTGCATAATTGTTCTCATTATCTGGGCCTCTGTGTATATAAAATTGAGAGATTGAATCAGGTGAATTTTGTGATCGTCTCTAGGAGCGTTGACTCATATTTATGTTTACACACTTCTTTCCACTAACACAACCTCATTCAATATTAATAAAGTAATTAAAGAAGTGCTATATTAATTGTATTATCATTATTATCTTTTATGCAAATAAAAAGTTCAGCAAGTTTAACCTATTTGTCTCTGATTTGTCACCACTGGTGGCCAAAGCAAAAATTCCCAACATCACACCCTATGCAGAAGGGAATAATATCTAGAAAACAGGACTGATGGAGTGTTCACAGCTCTTTCCATAATCTGTTTGCAGGTAGAGTCGAACAACGTTCCTGTTTACCGATGCAGAGAAGCAATTACTGATATCCAGTCCTTAATCATGGGGGAATTTTTAAAGACCCATGAGTTATTGCTATCTCTTAAATGTTTGCAAGGAAATTTATGATTGGATTTCTGGTAGCTCTACATCCATTAAGACTCTATGGTAATTGCATAAACAACAAATACATGAGGCTAGTGTCGAGCCTTCGTAAAAATACCATAATAATTTAAACAAAAAAAAAAACAACTACCAGATTTTAAAGTATAGTTTTCTCTTTTCGCTAAATTAAGTCCACCTTGCCTCTTGATAGCTCAAGATTTTGAAGCCACATGAAACAGAGGCCCATGTGCTCGCAAAGGTAGGCAGTCTTATTTAGTTGAAAGCATGAGCACTGACAGTCCCCATGCGCGCTCAGTCACTCCAGTCGTGTCCAGCTCTGTGCCCCTATGGAATGTAGCCCCCTGGGCTCCTTCTGTCCGTGGGACTCTCCAGGCAGGAATACTGGAGTGGGTTGCCATGCCCTCCTCCAGGGGATCTTCCAGACCCAGGGATCCAGCTCGTGACTCCTGCATCTCCTGCACTGCAGGCAGATTCTTTACCCACCCTACCACCTGGGAAGGCCCACAGTCCCCATACCTTGACTTAAATTGCTATGCACACTTTAACATCTGTGGGTTTTTGAACAAGTGATCAGCCCCTGTGTGGCTAAGTTTCTTCAGCCCTGAATTGGAGATCCTACCCATCTCATGCAACTGTAGTGATGATTAAGTGGGAGAAATGTGTGAAGTGTTGATGGGGTATGGCAAGCGGTGGTCTCTGAATTAAGAGTAGTCATTTTTACTAATACTTCAAGTTCTGCATGGAGATCTCTTAACTGCATGTTCATCTATTACATTTCAAGTGATGGTTAATTTAAAGCATTTCAGTTTGACATTTATTACAAATAGGCATGTTTCCCTTGTGACCATGTATAATGCTGATGATGAAGGATTACATGTTGCAGATTATTCTTATAAAAATATGCGACAGCTAATTTAAATTCATACTATTGATTAGGGATGTGGAGACAAGGTTTATTAAAACTAGGCAATTGATTTGATTATATCAATTTGTGTTTAGGGACCTGTGGTCAATAAATTAGATCCACTGTTTCCTCTCTTCCATTGTAAGATATATGGGTTTTGATCAATAATTCTGAAGCAGCTTTCCTTTAACTCACAGACACTCAGCATAAACTGAACTGAATGATATGGATGTTAATAAAAACTTCCCTGGCTTTCCAAGCTGTGGTTTTATTCATAATGAATGCACATAAACATCATCTCATTTGTCAGATAAAATTCAATCATGAAGTATATTATGGTTATTGATACTCCTTTAAGTGGGAAAGAGCTGGGCTTAAATCTGAGCTTTGCTATTTATAGGTTGTGTGTCACCACACAAGTTACTTGGTCTCTCCATAGTCTGCCCATCAGTGTAACAGTCAGTAATAATCCTAAGTCAAAGGCACCCCACTCCAGTACTCTTACCTAGAAAATCCCATGGACAGAGGAGCCTGGTGGGCTTCAGTCCATGGGGTCGCTAAGAGTAGGACACGACTGAGCGACTTCCCTTTCACTTTTCACTTTCATGCATTGGAGAAGGAAATGGCAACCCACTCCAGTGTTGCCTGGAGAATCCCAGGGACGGCAGAGCCTGGTGGGCTGCCGTCTATGGGGTCGCACAGAGTCGGACACAACTGAAGAGGCTTAGCAGCACCAGCATAATTTGTGTAGAGGGTTAAGTGGAATAAATATTATTTTCATTGAAAAAATATATTATCTGGCATGTAGTAATACCTCAGTCATTGTTACTTTTGTTAGGGTTATTATTATTTATATCATTCCATGATTTTGAAATACTTAGCAAATGTCTTTAGAAAAGTTCTTTGAAAAGTTTTTCAGTTAAGAATTTTTATATTGTAGATTAATTAACTTTTATGTTTGATGATATTTTTAGAGAACATAAAATTAAAGCCATCATTTTTAGTTTCTTCTTTTTAGGTTAGAACATCACAAGACAGAACACATGAAATCATCAAAGCCAAAGTGGTGCCATAAATTCAGAAAAATTGTCACATTCTTTAAAAACATTTTATTGAAATAAAATATGTGTAGTACACTGTTGTGAAGACATTAGTAAAGCCATCACACGGGAAACAAAAGGATGTATACACTTTGCAAACCATTGCTTCTGCCTTAGTAGTTAGAGAAAAGCTAGAAGCTGCTAAGACCAGAAAGTCGAGGCATTTAGTGTTTCTGACACAACTCAGGTTGGCAGCTTCTGGGTCTCAAAATACTTCTCATTTCCTTGGCAGTGATGGGAATATTATGGGGCAAGAGTGCACTGAAATTGTGAAATGATATTTTCATACACATATAAGGAATTTGCTGAGGGCAAGTAAGGAGAAAGCGAATTCCAATTGTGCAAATCCTCTGGCCACCCAGCCTTAACAAATAGCAGCAAGTGAAAGCAGAGAAGTCATTTCCTTAGCACAAGGGTAATTGCACTGAAAGGGAACTTGTGTTTTCAGTAGCTCATGCCCAGTGATTCTGAGGGTAAATAGAATCAATAATACTAGCAACATAGTAAGTGCTAAATGAGTATTTAATGAATTGAAAGCAGACTAGAAAGCCAGCTATCAAGAGGTATTCGAGAACCAGAGAGGGGAAGAGAAAATCAGATCACCAATGAAGCACAAGTTGCAATTATGTCTTTTTAGTTGACTTGACATCCAACTTATTTTTTAAATTACAATGCAGTTTATTTCCACAATGTAAAATTGGGAAATGTAGAAAAGAAAAGGGTAATAATTTAAAAGATAGTACTATGTGATTTTTCACCTTAAAATGATTTAAAATATAGTAGTACATAATTTTTCACCTGGCTCAGCATCTTTCTAACCTTGTAACCTCAAGTGACTTAATTAAACCTTCTTAAGTGTGTACAGTCATAATGCCTTCTTAGTGTTTTGAAGGGGTTTCCCTGATAGCTCAGTTGGTAAAGAATCTGCCTGCAATGCAGGAAACCCTGGTTCAGTTCCTGGGTTGAGAAGATCCCCTGGAGAAGGGATAGGCTACCTACTGCAGTACTGGGCTTCTCATGTGGTTCAGCAGAGATGATTAAGATAATACATAGGTTTATCACAACACCTGGAACATAATAATTGAATGTCAAACAGGCAGAATAGTAAAATATTATATTTTACAAATGTACATCTAGTATTTTTTTTCATTGTATGGGTGACAGCACATTTCAGAACTCATATATTTATGTCCTACTTTTCTCATTTTTATTATAAGCAACTGCAAACATCATGAAAACCTCCTCACAAATAACATATTGAAGGTCACATAAAATCCTATCACAAGAATTTATCTAATCTCCTTGAATTATCTCCTATGCTTTTGAACTGTGGTGTTGGAGAAGACTCTTGAGAGTCCCTTGGACTGCAAGGAGATCCAACCAGTCCATTCTGAAGGAGATCAGCCCTGGGATTCTTTGGAAGGACTGATGCTGAAGCTGAAACTCCAGTATTTTGGCCACCTCATGCGAAGAATTGACTCATTGGAAAAGATTCTGATGCTGGGAGGGATTGGGGGCAGGAGGAGAAGGGGATGACCGAGGATGAGAAGGCTGGATGGCATCACCGACTCTATGGACATGAGTCTGAGTGAACTCCGGGAGTTGGTGATGGACAGGGAGGCCTGGCGTGCTGCGATTCATGGGGTCACAGAGTCGGACACAACTGAGCGACTGAACTGAACTGAACTGAATGGAAATGTAGGTTGTTTCCTCTCATTCTCTTGTAACCAAGTCTCCATGAAGGTTTGTTCATCAACCTTCCATTAATGATTCTTCTACTATCCCAAACCTCATCCTGCCATATCCTCTGCTCTACTCACCTCCATCATTCCATTTTAGCCACGTGTCTTAGTTATATACCTTAAAACACTTCCAGTTCAGTTCAGTTCAGTCACTCAGTCGTGTCCAACTCTTTGTGACCCCATGGACTGCAGCATGTCAGGCCTCCTGTCCATCACCAACTCCTGGAGTCTACTCATGTCCAGAGTCGGTGATGCCATCCAATCATCTCATCCTCTGTTGTCCCCTTCTCCTCTTGCCTTCAATCTTTCCCAGCATCAGGGTCTTTTCCAATCAGTCAGTTCTTTGCATCAGGTAGCCAAAGCATTGGAGTTTCAGCTTCAACATCAGTCCTTCCAGTGAATATTCAGGACTGATTTCCTTTGGGATGGAGAGGGCCGTGGTTGATTCAATTTTTATTCCTGCCTATGTCTTTTGACATCACTCGGCCTCAATTTTTCCCCTATAACTTAAAGGACCAAGAGACCTCTGGGTTACTCCCAAACCTAACATTCTCCTATTTTCTGTTTTGAAATTTTTCTAGAAAGGAACAGGTATAATAAAAAGATCAATAGCTTTCAAGTCACCAAATCCACTCAGTACTGTCTTAATATATGTGACTAGATGACAGTGTTTTGACTACACAGCTCTGAGACTTCGCTCGTTCCCTTACTCCATCAACGTGCCCTTTTGAATCACTGGATCCCTCGCCCCCCAAAACACACATATTTGCCATTCTGAAACTCCAAGGCTGACAGCCATCCAGATGTCCAACCCAATGAATCATAGCCTACAGCTTCGCATAATCAGGTCTCTATTTTGTCTCTAACCTCTCAAGCTGTTTAATCTCCAGTCAGCTATGCCCTGGTCATATTAGTGTGGGTTTTGGTTTGCTTGGTTTTTGTTTGTTTGCATTTTGTTACGAACTCTTTTCTTGTCTCGAGGCCTCGCCACATCTCTTCTGTGTCTGTTGTTCTCCCCAAAACTTTGCATGACTACCCCTGTGTTCTTTCTTTGATGTCCGATAAAGGACTGTTTCCTTAGAAAAATCTTCTTGTCCATAGCATGTCACTTTCCCTCTCCCCATTTTATAACTTAGCCCCTAACTGGATCAGTGATTTCCTAACAATGATCACAGTTTGAATTTATATTCACCCTTTCATTCATTCATTGATGTATATATTTTTTGTGTGTTTGTCTCTCCCACCAGAATGCAAGTTTCATGAGGACAGGATCTATAGCTGTCTTTTTCTTCTTTTTATCAAGGTATAATTGACACATAACATATTAACTTCAGGTATACAACATGATTCAATATCTGTATGTATTGTGAAATGATCATCTCATTAAGTCTAGTTAACATCGGTCACCATACACAGTTACAATTTTTTCTTGTGATTTTAAGAAATTTTAAAATCTACTCTCTTAGTAACTTTAGAATATACAATATGGTGTTATTAACTATAGTTGCTATACCATACATCCTGATGACTTATTTTATAACTGAAAGTTTATGCACTGTTATATTACCAGCCTCTACTATGCCATATGCCTGGTGTATGTTTTTGCCCTCAAATATTTTTCTAAGTAAATGAAGAAATATTAGTTGGCCAGATTTCTACAGAAATTCTTTGAACACATTAGTAAACAAGGAAACAAACAAAAAGCCTTATCTCAGCTTGTTCAAATATGAATGAAAGAGGAAACGGCAGGAGTGTTTAATATACACTAGCTAGCTTTCTTCCTGCACAATCCTCGCATCTTTTGAATGGCCAGAACACCTAGTAAATCGCCTTCAGCCTGATAGAGGATGTACTGTAGAGAATGGATTTCAACAGAGATGAAGTGAGGACGATCACAGCAATCTTCAGAGTACTGAGGTGATTTATATGTACAGACTTCTGGATTACCTGCCCCTGAATTTCATCTAGCATCCTTATAATATTGCTGCCTGAGAAAGATACCACAGGTCTGGATGCACTGTCAGTATTGAATTTCACTCAGAAATGTAGCTGTAAAAAAATGTACACATCTTCAGCATTAATGATTCAAGTGGCTGTATCAAGAGAATAGCCTTTTGTATGGAATCCTGCTTTTTCCTGAGTAAGGCACACATGCTTTATGTTTATATTTGGGCTCTCTTCTCCCCCCCGCCCCCCCCCAAAAAATTTAGGTGTATCTTATCACTTCCAAAAATTTTCTTTCTAGATATTATAATGTCTTGGTTTTGATTTGTCTCATCCTATTATTAACTTAAAAGGGACCAAAAAAATCAATATTGAATGTTGGCCATTGTCAAACTACCATATATTTTCCACCTAATTAACGTTAGATCTCAGAGACTATAATGGACTCTAGTTCCTGGAGTTAACCATTGGCCAAGGAAGCATTTGTTATGAGGTCAAAAAATGTCATTCATGCTGCAAATCACTTTGCTCCCAGTCACTGTGCAAAAGGCTGTTATGTTTATCAAGGATTTTTGGATGGCTCCTTCTATCTGTTTTTGTGCCAGGATCTTTGAAGAGAGCATTGTGCTTGTGCAGTGAATTCCAGTTCATGACAGAGAACATTTCTTCTCAAAACAACCTCTTTAGAACCAAGCCTTCCATGTCGTATTCCCATCCTGGGTATTTGGTTCAACTTTGCTGTGTATTTGTGTGTGGGTGTGGGCATGGGTGTGTTGATACTGTAGTTTTATGTCTAGCCCTATGGGTAACCTGTTTCACTGCTCATGGTAAAATGTGCAGAGGCTGTTTTGCTTTCAAAGTTTCCGTATCTTTCTCAAGCAGATTTTCCTCCTGTTCCCCTTCCCTATTCGTTTCACCCAGAGAGCCTCAAGTTGGACACGCATTAAAATCAAGATTCAGAGAAACAGCCATTTCCACCACCTTTGTAAACACATGCTATTTCCATTTTCAAAGGGAAATTCAGAGAGCATTTTCCACTGGACCATCCGGAAGGGGCCACTCTGACTTCTTCGGGCTCAGGTTTTACTAGTTACTACCAATAAGGAATCGTTTTGTGGTGTCTCCAGAATTGAAACCCTCTGCTACTTTGAATCTGGTTTTTAAATGTCCTTTTGCAAAGCCTGCCAAGAAGGAACTTGTGTTTAGAGAGCCAGGATTTCATTTGCAATTGAAAGGGACAACCATATCTTTGTGGTTTTTAAAGGGACGGGAAAGAGCAAAAGGAAAGGGAAAGGAAAGGGCAAAAGCTGGAAGAGGAGGAAACTCACAGGAGAGTCCCCTTTAGCTTTGTGTAGATTTTACGGACAGCAATATGTTTGGATTGTTATTGTCTCTTAAATATTCTGCTTAGTGCCTGTCATGGACTGCTTGGCTTCTGACTGTGGGTGGCTGGAAGTCAAAGTTATAAACCAGGTCACTTAAACCCAAGATTTAGCCAGTGGCTCTTTTACATTTGTAAGCAAGAATATCTCTAGCCTCCCCACAGAGCAAGTGCGAGGACTGACCTTTCATGGATCACAGGAAGGAAGTCCCGCTTCTCAAAAGAGAAGTCAGACTAGTTTTGACATAAAAAGACTTTGCCAACAGAGTTCTGGACAGAGACAGGAACACTCAACACCGCAGAAAGCAAAGTGCGTGCCAATGGTAGGAATACGTGGAACCTGAAGGTAGGAAAAGGGATATGCGGTGGGAGGGAGGTACCTAAGAGCTGGGAAGAGGAATGTGAGAAGCTAGAGTAAGGAAATCAAGTGGATCAACTTTTTCAGGACAAATAACATGCTGGTTTTTCCCAAATGTGTAGCTGGGAAGGGTGTAACTTTTCCAACTTTCTAGGCTTGTATATTTTTAAGGCTTTAACCATCATAAAAGGACATGATACTTAGGAGGACAATAAGATATATACAGGAGGTACTCACAGGGAGGTACAGTTTTTGAAATTAATTTTTATTAAAATATAGCTACTTTACTCTGTTTTGGTAGTTTCTGCCATACAGCAAAGTGACTCAGCTCTACATATGCATATATTTCCTCTATTTTAAGTAATGTATGTTTGTCACTCAGCTGTGTCTGACTCTTTGCGACCCTGTGGACTGTATCCTGCTAGGCTTCTCTGTCCATGAAATTCTCTAGGCAAGAATACTGGAGTGGGTTGCCATTGCTTCCTCCAGGGGATCTTCTCGACCCGGGAATCAAGCCCAGTTCTCCTGCATGGCAGGTGGATTCTTTACGGTCTGAGCCCCCTTTTGGTAATGGGAACCTCCTGTGTAGGGCAGAGAACACTACTCTGTGCTCTATAGTGACCTAAAAGGAGGCACTTTTTTGAAAAGCAGTTTATCACTAAAGGGAGAAGCAGGTACAGGTTTGGTCTGCCCCTAATTACCCTGTCCTTAGAAACAGGTCGAGGCTTCCTTGATAGCTCAGTTGGTAAAGAATCTGCCTGCAATGCAAGAGACCCCAGTTTGATTCCTGAGTCTGGAAGGTTCACTGGAGAAGGGATAGGCTACTCACTCCAGTATTCTTGGGCTTCCCTTGTGACTCAGCTGGTAAATAATCTGCCCACAATACAGGAGACCTGGGTTTGATCCCTGGGTTGGGAAGATCCCCTGGAGAAGGAAAAGGCTACCCACTCCATTCTGGCCTGGAGAAGTCCATGGACTATAAAGTCCATGGGGTCACAAAGAGTCAGACATGGCTGAGTGACTTGCACTTTCATTTTTGCTTTCACTTTAGAACCTGGTTATTAAACAGGGTGGCTGTTCAGGTAATGTGCATGTCATGGAAGAGCACTGAAGGAAGGAGGAGGGTGGAGACTTGAGGAGGGTGATTGCCGTTCATCAACTAGCTACAAGGCTTGGGCCCATATCTTTCAACCTCTGGCCCTCAGGATCCTTGCCTACCGAGAAATGTGCTTTGGTAAAAAGAAAGCTTTGTACTTCTTCCCAACTATAAGTCAGACCAGTTGGATTAATATTCTGACTCAACAGCTGTGTGATTGTGGGTGGATATTTCAGCTCTCTGAGCTAATTTTCTCATATTTGCAGGAAGATAATAAGACCTGTTTTACTGGAATGGGTGAAAGTGAAAAAGTGTTAGTCACTCAGTGGTGTCCAACTCTTTGGGACCCAGCCAGACACCTCTGTTCATGGCATTTCCCAGACTAGAATACTGGAGTGGGTTGCCATTTCCTTCTCCAGGGTATCTTCCTGACCCAGGGATCAAACCCAGGTCTCCTGCATCACAGGCAGATTCTTTACCATCTGAACCACTAGGGAAACCTGGGTCTGCTTAAGAAAGAAGCTATATAGTGTCTGATACGAGGTAGGTGCTAAGTACGTGATAGCTGGTTTCTGTCCAATGAGGGGCCAAATGACTTTTGTTCTTTTTAGCCCCTAGAACTTTCTCATTCCATGGATCACTGTTAATGATTTAAAATTTTTGAATATGGGCATGTTCACTACAATAACATAGAACATATTTATTTCTTAATATCTTTACTAAGACTGTTTTTCTTTTGCTGATTTCACCAATTTATTTCAGAAAGAAATGACAGAATCAGTAGGCCACATTAAAACAGTTCTCCACAAGAGAAACTGTTTCCATAATGAGGACTTTTCAGAATATTTTCACTGTGTGTTTGCACCTTTGCAAATGATCCAAGATAAAGTGCCTTCTATCTCTCCTGGGATGTGATTTTACAATCCAATTATTTTCCTGACAGGAAGCATCTTCTTCATTTCTAGTCAAAATTTACCTTAATTTCCACTTGTGCCATGCTAAATAATTCACTCTTCTCTTTGATCGCTGGATATGCATATACCAAACCTGTTTTTCAAATTTTTCTCTTTCTCTTTCTCTTGGTTTCTGTGTATGTAGTGAGATGAATGGCCTTTAATCAATAGCTTCCTTACCAAAAATACATATGTGCTTTTCCTTTCAGCATTCACTATGCTCCTTTGCTGCTGAGAATGTGTAAGGTAAGTAGATGCAGCTAATACAGTTCTCATTAAACTGAAATCCTTGGATTTTAAGCTTTATGGGAACATGAACAAAGCAAAGATATGAGGAAATAATTTAAAAGTAAAATGTTCACCCAGGTATTAGTAAAGCCACAGTACCTTGCATAGTCCTTGGTGGCTTAAGTGTCACCAGCATCACCTATTTCCACATTTATAAAAGATACTCTAAGACTATGCAATATCTGGACGACATCTGGGTGCATTTCGGCAGTATATCAGAACACCTGGAATGTAGACTTGGCTGCACTTTTTGTAGAAAGGAATTCCTTTAAGAGATGCTGTGGAAGGAACAGGGAAAAGACACAGAATCCCACGGAATGTCCTAGGTTCTATGCTAGAACCAGCATTAGGCTTAAGACAGTTGTGATTTCCCTTCATTCCCTGAAGTAAGATATTTAGTTATGGCTTGAGAAGGCAATGGCACCCTACTCCAGTACTCTTGCCTGGAAAATCCCATGGATGGAGGAGCCTGGTAGGCTGCAGTCCATGGGGTAGCTAAGAGTCGGATACGACTGAGCGACTTCACTTTCACTTTTCACTTTCATGCATTGGAGAAGGAAATGGCAACCCACTCCAGTGTTCTTGCCTGGAGAATTCCAGGATAGGGGAGCCTGGTGGGCTGCCGTCTCTGGGGTCGCACAGAGTCAGACACAACTGAAGTGACCTAGCAGTAGCAGTATGGTTTGGGAGAGGAGTGTGGACACAGGAAACCACTGTATATATCTGGGGGAGAGGTTGTTGTTGTTCAGTTGTCCAGTTCAGTTCAGTTGCTCAGTCGTGTCCAACTCTTTGTGACCCTATGAATTTGGGAGTTGGTGATGGACAGGGAGGCCTGGCGTGCTGCGATTCATGGGTTCGCAAAGAGTCGGACACGACTGAGCGACTGTACTGAACTGAAGAGACAGATCCAGCCAGTAACCAGTTCTCCAAGTGTTCTTCATCGTCTGAAACCCACAGGGATTCACAGGGTTGGGTAGAGAAGAGAAAGGAGAGGGAGGAGAGAGAGACAACCTGCTGGGGAGAAAGGAGAGTCCAAAAGAGGAGAGTGGTCAAGCCAGGAATCTCACTCTCAGGTAAAATTGGGTACTGAAGGTTGGGTTTTTAAATGTAAAAATTTGACAACAAATACCAAAAAGCAAAGATTAAAAATTTAGAGTCGAGGTTGGATTTTCAAAAATACAATATTTAAGAAAAGAAGAAGAACAAGAAGAGAAGAAGTAAAAAGAAAAAAAAGTCACATGAATTATTAAGGACCAACAGCCACTCAAACAAACAAACAAGAAGATTGTATATATATATAGGTATATACGGCATTTGCTTTAAAAATCGGGTCTTTTTTTTTGAAAAGTGATAGTAGATTGTAGAAATTAAAATTAAAAGTGAAATAGAGGACTTAAAAATTTAAAAAAAAAAAGAAGAAAAAGAAAGGGAGAAAAAACAATCAAACAAAAACATCTACCAAAAAAAATAATAAAAAAAAAGAGAATGGTCAAAAAATAGTAAAGATATTTCTGGCCCTTTAGAATGTTTTGAAATACTTATTTTAAAATAGTAATTGTGGTACAATGTTGTGAATTAATGCTATTGAATTGTATACCCTAAAATGTCTAAAGTATAAAATGTTACATATGTTTTACCACAATAAAAAAATCATGTTTCAGGTAGCCCATCTTTTGATTAATCACTTAGAATTAAGGTCTTCTTATGCTAAGGTGATTTATTTACATAGATCACCCTTTGTGAAATTATGCTTTCCCTACGGATGTGTGTGAGACTAATTTGTGTCTAATAACTTACTATATAAAGATCTTTATGGTTAATAACAGTTATTACCAGGAATGATTAAGAAAGGCACAACTTTGATTACTTTTAGAATTAACTGTTTTAAAAGTATCAGTTCAGTTCAGTCTTTCAGTCGTGTCCGACTCTTTGCGATCCCATGAATTGTAGCACGCCAGGCCTCCCTGTCCATCACCAACTCCCGGAGTTCACCCAGACTTAGGTCCATCGAGTCAGTGATGCCATCCAGCCATGTGAGACTAATTTGTGTCTAATAACTTACTATATAAAGATCTTTATGGTTAATAACAGTTACTTACCAGGAATGATTAAGAAAGGCACAACTTTGATTACTTTTAGAATTAACTGTTTTAAAAGTATCAGTTCAGTTCAGTCTTTCAGTCGTGTCCGACTCTTTGCGATCCCATGAATTGTAGCACGCCAGGCCTCCCTGTCCATCACCAACTCCCGGAGTTCACCCAGACTTAGGTCCATCGAGTCGGTGATGCCATCCAGCCATCTCATCCTTGGTCGTCCCCTTCTCCTCCTGCCCCCAATCCCTCTCAGCATCAGGGTCTTTTCCAATGAGTCAACTCTTCTCATGAGGTGGCCAAAGTACTGGAGTTTCAGATTCAGCATCATTCCCTCCAAAGAAATCCCAGGGCTGATCTCCTTCCGAATGGACTGGTTGGATCTCCTTGCAGTCCATGGGACTCTCAAGAGTCTTCTCCAACACCACAGTTCAAAAGCATCAATTCTTTGGTGCTCAGCTTTCTTTACGGTCCAACTCTCACATCCATACATGACCACAGGAAAAACCATACTCTTGACTAGACGGACCTTAGTCAGCAAAATAATGTCTCTGCTTTTGAATATGCTATCTAGGTTGGTCATAACTTTTCTTCCAAGGAGTAAGTGTCTTTTAATTTCATGGCTGCAGTCACCATCTGCAGTGATTTTGGAGCCCCCCAAAATAAATCTGACACTGTTTCCACTGTTTCCCCATCTATTTCCCATGAAGTGATGGGACCGGATGCCATGATCTTTGTTTTCTGAATGTTGAGCTTTAAGCCAACTTTTTCACTCTCCTCTTTCACTTTCATCAAGAGGCTCTTCACTTTCTGCCATTAGTGGGGAGAGCTATGGGTGGGTTTGTTTTACTTTATTGGGAGGAAGGCTCTTTCTCTTCTAATGGAAAGATTAGGGATTATTTGCTGCTGCATCACCACTGCCTTTTCCTATGTCCTGTGTGTGTATCTATATATAATGATTGATACTGGCCATTTTCTGCATGCTTTCTAAATTTAGTGAACCCATGGTCCTACATCATTATACATTGTTTGCTGTTGAACTGTCAATTTTCACTTCACATGCTCAGCCAGTAAAGCAGAAAGTACATCAAACCCTTGTTGTCTTTTTGAAAAGATCAGAAATTATTCTGGGCAATGAAAAACTAGATCTAGTACTGTGTGACAGCTCTACATATCTGAAATATTATATTGTGCTATTTTTGTCTGTTTCCCTGAAACAGGGAAAGAAACATTTATTAAAGCAGTTAATATTGGGCAAAGCCTTATGTTCAGTTCAGTCACTCGGTCATGTCCGACTCTGTGCAGCCCCATGGACTGCAGCACACCAGGCTTCTCTGTCCATCGCCAATTCCTGGAGCTTACTCAAACTCATGTCCATTGAGTTGGTGATGTCATCCAATCATCTCATCCTCTTATGTTAAGCCTGTTAAAAACAACATCGTGTATAATTCTTTCATTAACTCTTAGAGTTAGTTGTCAGACACTGTGGCCCACAGAATAGTTTTTCTTCCCTTTTTTCTTTCTAATAAAATCCATGTGCTCAGCTAAAAGCACTTCCCAGATTCCTTTGTCTCTTCCAGCCAGGGTGGTAGAATTCTTACTAATGAAAAACTATGAGAAATCTGTTGGGCAGGGAGGAATGTCAGGAAAAACTATTGCTTTCCTATTATAAAGCCCACCTCTTACAGGCTCTTTATGTCCACTTTCTTTCCCCCAGGATACACTTGTCTAAATATTTCCTCTACATATAGTTAGAATCATATCAGCAGAGTTATAGTTTTTTTTCAATCATCAAACATACTTTAGAAAACTCAAGAGGAGAACAGAAGTCTAATGTATTTATCCACATTTTTGCTGACCATGTTTTTTCTTCCTTCCTGGTGTTTTGTTCTTTCATTATTTCCTTTCTTTTTAGAGAATTCCCTTTAGCCATTCTTTTAGGGTGAGTCTGATGGTGAAGATTTTCTTGGTTTCGCTTCATTTAAGTATGTCTTGACTTCCCCTGTGGAAAATTCTGAGAGAGATGTGAATACCAGACCACCTGACCTGCCTCTTGAGAAATCTGTATGCAGGTCAGGAAGCAACAGTTAGAACTGGACATGGAACAACAGACTGGTTCCAAATAGGAAAAGAAGTACGTCAAGGCTGTATATTGTCACCCTGCTTATTTAACTTCTATGCAGAGTACATCATGAGAAACGCTGGACTGGAACAAGCACAAGCTGGAATCAAGATTGCTGGGAGAAATATCAATAACCTCAGATATGCAGATGACACCATCCTTATGGCAGGAAGTGAAGAGGAACTCAAAAGCCTCTTGATGAAAGTGAAAGAGGAGAGTGAAAAGGCTGGCTTAAAGCTCAACATTCAGAAAACAAAGATCATGGCATCCAGTCCCATCACTTCATGGGAAATAGATGGGGAAACAGTGGAAACAGTGTCAGACTTTATTTTGGGGGGCTCCAAAATCACTGCAGATGGTGACTGCAGCCATGAAATTAAAAGACACTTACTTTTTGGAAGAAAAGTTATGACCAACCTAGATAACATACTCAAAAGCAGAGACATTACTTTGCTGACTAAGATCCATCTAGTCAAGACTATGGTTTTTCCAGTAGTCATGTATGGATGTGAGAGTTGGACTGTAAAGAAGGCTGAGTGCCAAAGAATTGATGCTTTTGAACTGTGGTGTTGGAGAAGACTCTTGAGAGTTGGAATCAAGATTGCTGGGAGAAATATCAATAACCTCAGATATGCAGATGACACCATCCTTATGGCAGGAAGTGAAGAGGAACTCAAAAGCCTCTTGATGAAAGTGAAAGAGGAGAGTGAAAAGGCTGGCTTAAAGCTCAACATTCAGAAAACAAAGATCATGGCATCCAGTCCCATCACTTCATGGGAAATAGATGGGGAAACAGTGGAAACAGTGTCAGACTTTATTTTGGGGGGCTCCAAAATCACTGCAGATGGTGACTGCAGCCATGAAATTAAAAGACACTTACTTTTTGGAAGAAAAGTTATGACCACCTAGATAACATACTCAAAAGCAGAGACATTACTTTGCTGACTAAGATCCATCTAGTCAAGACTATGGTTTTTCCAGTAGTCATGTATGGATGTGAGAGTTGGACTGTAAAGAAGGCTGAGTGCCAAAGAATTGATGCTTTTGAACTGTGGTGTTGGAGAAGACTCTTGAGAGTCCCATGGACTGCAAGGAGATCCAACCAGTCCATTCTGAAGGAGATCAGCCCTGGGATTTCTTTGAAAGGAATGATGCTGAAGCTGAAGCTCCAGTACTTTGGCCACCTCATGTGAAGAGTTGACTCATTGGAAAAGACCTTGATGCTGGGAGGGATTGGGGGCAGGAGGAGAAGGGGACAACCGAGGATGAGATGGCTGGATGATGTCACTGACTCCATGGGCGTGGGTCTGAGTGAACTCTGGGAGTTGTTGATGGACAGGGAGGCCTGGTGTGCTGAGATTCATGGGGTCACAAAGAGTCGGACACGACTGAGCGACTGAACTGATTTCCCCTTCCTTTCTAAAGGAAATTTTCACTGGTTAAAGAAATCTGGCTTGACATTTCTTTTCTTTAAGGACCAGAAAAATATTTTGTCATGTTTTCTGGCATACATAACCTCTGATAAGAAGTTGTCATTCCATTCGTTTTCTTCTGTAAGTGTGCCATTTCCCCCCAGCTGCATTCAAGAATTTTTCTCTTTGTCTTCAGTTTTCAGAAGTTTATTATATCTTGTCATGGGTTGTTATTGGCTCATTTTGTTTAGCATCTGATGAGTTTTTTGAGTTTGTAGGATTATGTCACATGCCAGATTTGAAACATTTCAGCCATTATTTCTGTGGATGCTTTTTTTTTTAAATTTTGCCTTCTTTTTTTATCTCTCTCTCTCTGGTACTTTGAAGAGGGGTTAAATTGAATAATGTTTCGTTATAGTCCTACAGGTCTATGAAGCTGTTCATTTCCATTGTCTTTTTTCCCTGCTCTTCAAATTGGGTAATTTCTGTTTTTCCATCTTTCAGTTCACTACTTTGTCCTCTATCTCCTCCTTTCTGGTTTCTTCAGTTCTAAAATTTCAGTGGGGTACTTCTTTAACACTTCCATTCCTTTGCTGAGGCTTTCTAATTTCAGTTTGTTTCATGCCTGTGTTTGATTGCTCACCAAAGCATTTTATCATGGCAGCTTTAAAATATTTGAGAACTCTTAGCAGTTCATCTTGTATCCACAACTGTTGGTTTTCTTTTCTTTTTCTTTTTTTTTTTTTAGAGTTTGAGATCCTCCTGGTTCTTGGCATGATGAGTACTTTTTTTTTTTTTTTTTTAATATAGAAACCTGCACAGTTTAACAGTACAAGGCAATGGATTTTATTTAAAGCTTCTGCTTTAGCTGACTTGCACTGACATGCTCTGGCATGTCTGGGTTGAAGAGGATGTTGTTTCCTTACTGCCAAGTAGAAGTCCAAGCTCCCTATCAGGTTCTGTTGTCATCAGAGGGGTAGAGCTCATTAATGCTGGTTGAGGTAAAAGATCTGGTTTCCCATGTAGTCTCCACTGACACTGTGGAGGCAGGAGTCCTGTTATTTGCCTGTGGGGTGACACTCTCAGCTCTGAAGTCTGCCTTCCTTGACACTGCCCAACAGGAAAGCTGTGGCTCCTCATCATAGCCTCATGAGGGTAAAAGCCCAGGCTCTTCCCTTGGCTTTTGCTGTTATGCTTGAGGCCATGGTTCTCTTTGTGATGTTTCACTGGTGTACAGTGGTGATTGTACATTTTTTTCTTTTTTCCTATCTTGCTAAGCTTCTCCTGCCTCTAATTATAGCTAGCACAACTTAGCTTTGGCTGGCCTTATTTATTTATTTATTTATTGGCCTACATTCATTCATTCATTCGAATTCTCAGGTTACCAGCTTCTTCAGCTCCAGGTCTGAGGTATGCCCAAGAAACTCACTGCCATGTCATGCCTTGGGTCTTTTTATTTTGCTATTGGACTCCTTGGGTCCTGAGGTCCCTAATCAATCTGCATTATTCTCTCCACCTTTCTTATGTTTGCTTTACTACATTGTCCATGGTTTTTAGTTATGCTTAGTGGGAGGTATATGGAAAAGTATTTCTATTCCATATCTCTTGAAGCAGAAGTCACTCAGGAATATACATTTTTACTTAGTAATTTTTATAATTACTCCCAGGTGATTCTGAGTCAAAGATCTATGGGTTACCCTTTGAGAAACATTATCTACATAATGAATCTGAAACCCTGAGAGACTAAGTCAAAAAGTAGATGTCAAATACTCAGGTTGTACAACACAAAGTTTAAACTAGAACCCATGTCTCCTGACTTCCCTTTCAATACCCTTTCCTCCTCATGACACTAAATAAAACAGCTAAATATATTAAAAGGAAATAATGTACCAACTTCACTGGTATTTATGACAATCAAAGTTTGCCTAGAGATAATGCATAGACTTAAAAAAATGTAGAGGCACAATCTTTCTAATACATTTGTTTCCTACAAGCTGCACTATAATTTCTACTGAGGAGGATTCCAGGCAATTGCTCCAAGATAGAGTATTATCTGCACATGAAAGGATTGTTCTTGGAAATAAAAGTCTACACAGTCTACTGAGGGTGCTTGTGCGCTGCCTGCATAGTCTGACTCACACACAGTGAAGCTTTTCCAGTTATGTTAATACTCATCTGGCAGTGGCCTCTATAATTGCCTAAGTTAGTTGGTAGACATGCAGGCAATGTTAATTCTCTGCAAATATAGTTATCCATAACTTGGTGTCAATTGCATCATCCTCAATAGAGACAACTCTTCAGATGTCACTGGCACTGTGGGCAGGAGGGCTGTATTCAGTCATCTCAGGGGAGCTCGTGAAATCTGGAGAGACAGGAAATGGTGTGGGAGCGAAGGCAGCATACAAATGCATCTAATGAAATATGGGCATCCTTCAGTGGCTGCCTTTCATTTGACTGGCCCCATGCACAGGTTGTACCAGATGGCACTCTCATGGTTTCCATCAGTGTGGAAATGCGATGAAGAAGGGGAGGAGAAGAATAGATGGAAAAAAAAAACATCTGCACAGCTGAAAATAATTACGGTTATGTAACTAATGACCCAGGGAATTAGAGGAAGCCAAACTCATTGGAACTCAGGCCACATGCAGGCAGATGTCACAACTTAATGACAAAAGATGAATTGCTTTATATCCTGCATAGTAACACATGATGAGGGCTTTTGATTCTTCGTTCCAAATCCCTGTCTTAGAATATAGTCATAAGGAGAAACATATCCTGAGTATCTTTCCATTTTGAAGGGAAATTGAGCTAGCAACAGTCCTGGATTGTTAAAAATGTCAAAATCATTTCATTAAATCTTAGATTGATACTCATCTTGACCTGTAGGAGTAGCAGGAAGCAACCTGAAGGATGTTGGAGATAGCCTTTCTGCCACTGAAATATAGACTATGCATTCCCGGGAGGGTTGGGTTAAGTCTTACACTTTTGTGGTCATTTAAAAGCATTTATTGAGATTCTGCCATGTATGTGGCCTACTTAACATGTGTGTTGGAAAGATGAAAGAGATGCTACCTCTGCCCACCCTGGAGGAGTTCACAGTGGTGTGCACTTTGTAAATATTGATTGGGGTGGATAACCAATTGCTATTCCTTAAACAGACCCTGTCAAGGTTGCTGAAATTCCCACTGTCTCCTATCAAAGCTCTGAAAGCTGACATTCAAATGCTGAAGGTTCAAGTATTCATTCTTGAATTCATTCACTCAGTCATTCAGCAGATCTCCACTGAATATCTGTTATGTTCTAGGCACTGAGCTTGGCCCTAAGCTTAAACTGGTGAATATCATTGTTTAATATTAACAATATTAAATTATTATTATTAAGTATGGACAATATTAAGTTAACATAATATTAGATAAAAACATAATAATGATTATTTTATGTCTTATGCTATGGTTTGTTTAAAGAAATCAATGGTAAAGGTGGAGTCACAACCTCAATATTTAGAAATCAATGGTGGAATTACTGTTACAAAGTTTTATGAGAAAGGGTTAGATGCCTTAGTGTCTCATCTGATATATCGCCAGTTAGCGGGAAAAAATGTAAAGCAGATGCCATTAATATTTTGAATCTTATAAAAACATGTTTATGAAAAACACATTAGGGGAGTGGATAGCTCACAGGTTTGGCAGTGAAAGACCAAACATTTTAAATCCATATAATTGGTTGAAATCCAGCCAAAACTAGATAACAAATGCAACTCTTCCCCATCTGCTAGTTTATGCAAATAGGTTGGTGATCTCATTTAGTTTTCTAGGAGACAGGTGTCTCTATCGCTAAAGCAACCACTTGGTTGGCATCCAGCCCCAGTTTCAGGACAAGTCTTGAATTGAGCTGTGGGGTAGAGCTCAGTTTACGGCGTGATCCTAAGAATCCCTAGATAGAGAAAGGCCAGAGCTGAAAACCACTGGAAGTTGGTGTCCAGTCTGTCGGAGTTTGGATCAGCCATGGCAGACGAGACTCTAACTTGCTGTGCATGCATTCTCTACCTGATTTCTTCAGAGCTGAAGATCTGCCAGGAAGATAGCTCTGAAAGAAGTTTTTGCTGGAGACTGTCCAACTCAGATACCAATACCAAGCCTGATTGGATAGGAACTTATTTCTCTCCAGAACTTTCTCCATATTCCAGATAACCAGAGAGCACAAGTATTTTTAAAAACTCTTAGGGATAAAATAATCACAGATACAATATCACAGTTAAAGGAAACCCAATTTTTTTAGTGTTCATCTATTATTGGTGAACTAGGAAGTGAAGAAGAGCACAGACTATGAAATTAAATGACTTCAGGTTCAGATCCTCTCATTGTCACTTAGGCGTGTAACTCTGGGAAAGTTACTTAACTTCTCTGGTCCTCATTTCACCTATCCATAAAATGGAGATAATAGTATTACCAAGGCCATAGAATTGTTATGAGAAGTGAATGCCTGCAATATATTTAGAACTGTGTCTGGCATATATTGAGTTTTTGTACAAGTTACCTCACATTACTGCTTTTTTAATTCAATGAAAAACTGCTCTCATTATTTAATTCTAGCATCAGTTCTCAACATAGGTATTATGCACCGCCATTTTACAGTTGAGGATATTAAGCTTCAGAATGGCCAATGGCAGGGAAGAATTAAGGTGGCTTATTGAATCTCTCTAATGCCAAACCCAGATCTCTCTATTGCAATCAGATGCTTTAGATCACACAGCAAAGTAGGAGAACAGACTGTTACCCAAGATTTCTGGTTCTCAGTTCAATAAACCTGTCAGTAATTTCTAGTTCCTGGTTTTGTTAATGCAAAGGAAAAATATGTGAAAAAATAAAAAATACTGATTTTTATGACCTCTACCAAAAATAACAAATTGAAGTCCAAGAAATTTTAATTTTTCTTAAAAAATTATTAATTGCTACATTTTAGCAATTATTATGCTAAATTCTGGGGTCATAGTGATAAATAATACAGAGAAAGTGATTATTGGAAATTTTCTAATAAATTCTAATTACTCAAATTATTTTTTTCTTTCACAAATTCCTTTCATAATTTTTTAAACCAAATTGCAAAACTGGTTCTGATTCTGTTGACTTTTATTTTTAGATAAAAAATATATTTACTTACCCATAATATTTAATAACAACTAGGATCTTAATTTTTTTTAAAAATTATCATTCAAGGCCCTTGAAGGAACCGATTGTTTTCATTATTATTTTACTGGACTTTGCTCATTAAGATCTCTGTGTGTTCTTGATCCTCTCACAGATGAGTGAATAAACTAGTAACTGTAGGGTGACACTTCCATGGCTTTATAAGCTTCCAAAAGGGGGAGACCATAATGAAGGCATGCATGAGAGGACTACGAACCAGGGAGGTGGCACACTGTTGAAGTTCCCACATCATCATTCATACTAATCTGATTAACTCTCTCAGTCTCATTTCCAGAGTGCAGGGATCAGGAATTTTGGCAACCATCTGGGTAACAGAAGTCCCTCCCCAAGGATCTTGTAAATTTCTGCCCATATGTTCCCTGTAAAATTGCATTGCCTACAGCTTTCTTCCCACAGCTCATGTCTGCAAAGATGACAACCAACCAGATCTTGTGACAGAGTCCATCAGCCTTTCAGGAATATGCCAAGGCAGTTATTTCTCACTTGGACTTATGTATGATTTTTATTGATAATATGAGCACTGTGAATAATAACAAATATATTAAACATGAGGAGATATTTCTGATACTAAGCTTGCAATGCACAGAGCCATTAAAAAAGCACTTTGCATCATAAGACACAACTTCCCAGGTAGTTCAGGGTAAAGAACCTGCCAGTCAATGCACAAGATGCAGATTTGATCTCTGGGTCAGGAAGATCCCCTGGAGGAGGAAATGGCCACCCACTCCAGTATGCTTGCCTAGAAAATCTCATGGATAGAGGAGCCTGGCAGACTAAGGTGCAAAGGGTCACAAAAGAGTCAGACATAACTTCAGTTCAGCTGCTCAGTCATGTCTGACTCTTTACAACCCCGTGGATTGCAGCATGCTAGGCTTCCTTGTCCATCACCAAATCCAGGAGCCTACTCAAACTCATGTCCCTTGAGTCAGTGATGCCATCCAACCATCTCATCCTCTGTCATCCCCTTCTCCTCCTGCCATCAATCTTTCCCAGCATCAGGGTCTTTTCAAATGAATCAGTTCTTCGCATCAGGTGGCCAAAGTATTGGAGGTTCAGCTTCAGCATCAGTCCTTCCAATGAATATTCAGGACTGATTTCCTTTAGGATTGATATAACTTAGTGACTAAACAACATCATCATAAAACACACCAGAAAATACTGCTCCCTTCTGTCTTACAGTACAACACCTGAGGAGCAGGCTTTAGGAACACACAATCTAATGTAATTCTCTCCAGGTGAGTATCTTTCAGGGAAAAAGAAAGATACAACATTGAGTTATCTGGATTATCTTACATTTGTCATTTTTAACAACTTCAAACTAAGGCTTAATTCATAGAATTATGAATATTAAAATGTTAGTCGTCCTAGGCAGGACTTTCTTATATCTGATTTCCCTAAGTCCCAAGACAGCCCTTGGTAAGAATGCCTTAAACTTGTGGCAGCTTTCATCAGCTGAATAATAAATGCAAGTTTCCCTATTTTGAAAGCTCAAAGGAGCGTGTGCTTAGAGATTCTGTATGTTTTCCTTTTCTCTAGTTTTCAGACTAGATAGAATATTTATCTCCCTGTGTTCACTTGAAAATATATATGATGTTGCATCATGGGGGTAAACAATGAATATTTAGTTCATTGTTGAAAGATATAGACTTCTAAGAATGGGCTTCCCTGGTGGCTCAGGCAATAAAGAATCTGCCTGCAATGCAGGAGACCCGGGTTCTATCCCTGGGTCGGGAAGATCCCCTGGAGAAGGGAATAGCTACCCACTCCAGTATTCTTGCTTGGAGAATTCCATGGACAGAGAATCCTGGCGGGCTACAGTCCATGGGGTCACACAGAGTTGGACATGACTGAGCGACTAACACTTTCTCTCTAAGAATATTCCTATTCTTATAAAGGTTACCCTCCCAGCCTTGCTGTTGAAAGTGAGAACCACACAAATATTGGGTGTTAGAGCCATTACAATCTGCCTCGTGTGCTCCATCAGAAACCCCGTGTTACAGGGTGAGAATGGGCAAAACTTCACCTCACAACAGTTTGATCTTTCAATGAAGAAACATATTATGGAAACTAGATTGTATCTGCTGCAGCTCAACCTGGCCTAAAGTAGCAAAATTTATCTCGTGTTCTATCTAAAATTACTTTGGGAAATGAATAGATATCAGATTGTGTGATTTTCTCTTGGAGGCAGATGACACCATTATGGGGCGGGTGGTACATTCTCATGAGCAAATTGTTGGTTCCACTGTCAATCATCCTGTAGAGATGTGGGTCATGGAGAAGAGGAGAAACACATTCAACTTGAGAATTACATGAATTATAATCATCTCTTCTTTGTGGGAATATGAGTTATTTTGGTATAGCCTCCAAAGCTCAGGGAAAACTAGAATGATTTCAGTCAGTTGTGTGTGTAAACTACCACTTGTCGTGTAGACATGTTGAGATAAAATAAGAACAGGGCTAATAAGGGATCCTGAGATTATATATGAGTCTGTGTGTAGATTCTGTTAATCAAACTCCACCTGATTAATGTGCCAGATTTACTGGTGATCTACTTCTCCTCTATAAAGCATAGTCACTGACACCCATAGCTAGGATGAGCAACCCAGGTGGTTTGCCTTAAAATGTCTTGGTTTCAGCACTGAAAGTCCCGAATCCCAGGAAACCATCAGTGTTGGGAAAACCCAGATAGTTGGTCACCTCACTGAATTTGGTAACACAGTGAGGTACACCTCAGTGACAGTAACACACTGAATTTTCCTAGGAAGAAACTCAAGCCCTTTTCTTCCCACCAGTTTAACTGAGCTGAATGTTTACCAAAAATCTGTTATACCATTTGTTCCCAAACCTGTTTAATCACTTACTTGTTGTTATAATTAAATAATTTAATTAAATATAATGTAAACAGAAAATATCCCCGTGAAAATGGAGAGTGGTATCTCTATGGAAACTAATTTGACAGTGGAATATAAATTTGCTACAAAGAATGTTAAATCTAATGTAACAAAACAGTTGTAAATGATTCATAAAATAATATATGTCATAGAATTTTACATTCTCATTCCTCATTATAGACATTGAAAATGGAAATTATAAACAACCCATTATTACTGTTGTTTATGTAAGAGAAATGAAACGCAGATCAGATGATCCATCCATAAAGAAAAGACCCTAGTCTTCAAGAGATTCATGCTGCATTATTTTACGTTTCAAACTAAAAATGTGTAAGTGAAAGTGAAGTCACTCAGTCGTGTCTGACTCGTGTCCGACTCGTTGCGACCCCATGGACTGTAGCCCACCAGGCTCCTCAGTCCATGAATTTTCCAGGCAAGAGTGCTGGAGCCGGTTGCCATTTCCATCTCCAAAAAATGTGTAAGGCATGTATAATTAAATTTTGTATTCTATGACCTAACAAATTTCTTCCATAAGCTGATTAGTCTAATAAGTTCTTTAAAAAAAGGTTTTTTAATTGCATTTGTAATTATCCCTATATTGATGTGCTCTGCTTTTCTTTTATCGTGTCCAAACTTTCAGTAAGATGCTATGGACATAGTACTCTCCATCAATTCACTGTATGTTTGGCTTTTTAAAACTATGTATTTATTTTAAAGTTTGGTCACATCAGGTCTTAGTTGTGGCATGTGGGGTGTTTGTTGTGGCATGAGGGCTCATTAGTTGCAGCGCTCCAGGTTGCAATGTGTTGGCTTAGGTACCCCTTGGTCATTTGGGATCTTAGGTCCCTGATCAAGGATCGAACCCGAATCCCCTGCGTTAGAAGATGGATTCTTAACCACTGCACCACCAGGGAAGTCCCCATCAATCACTGTATGTTGATGCTTAGCATCCTATACAGGGAAAAACAAAGAGTGTGAATATATGTTGTAAGCTCTGTCTGCCAAGAACCAGATCTATTTTATTTGCTATTTCCTGGTAACTTGCATGCTTCCAGTCAAAAACTAAGAGATCCTTATGTGAAGAATGCTTGATAAATAGTCAGTGAATGAATTAATGAACATCTCTCAAGAACCCTGTAGTCAACCTTGAAGTTTTAAATGCTAATTATTAAATATTTAAATGCTAATTATTAATAATTATTAACATTTAAATAAATATATTATTTAATGACTCCATTTTTTGCCCTTGGAAAAATAATAGGCAGATCAGTGCACTTTTATAAGCATTGGAAAGACTACAACGGTGAATAAGATACACAAAGTACAAATATGAGAATATTTGAAATTTAATGATGAATTCAGCATTGGTATAGACCAATCAGAACAGAGGACTGGAAAATCAGTTAGGATATCATATTATGCAGTACTAGGTGCATGCAGACTGAATAACTGAACCTAAGTTGAGGGAATAAAATAATCAATGCTCACTTGGCCTTAGCATTTAGTCACTATAAGCTCAGGTCTTGGTATCAAATAGACCTGCATTCAAGTCAGGACTCTGACAGTTACAACTGTTTGACTTTGAGTAACTTTCTTAACCCCTCTCAGCTTCATTTTCATATCTCAAAAATGGAAATAATGATGCTTGATTGGCTATCCAGGATCAAATACAGTAATATATTTGCAGACGTTACACTTATGCGTGGTTTTTGATCCACAGCAAGCACTTGGCATCTATAAGCTATATTTAAGGAAAACGGGTTGTAAAAATAAGAGAAAATTTCAAGAAGAAGTCACATGGGAGCTTCCAAATTGATGAGCTTCCAAATAAGTTTGGATATGTGTAGAAAATGTTGTAGGAAGGACAGAAGAAAGAAGAGAAAGAGTTTTCAGGTATAAGAACAGTAGGAACTGTATACATATTGGAGATATTGGTGAATGTACAATGAAGAAAAAGATTGGACATCAGAAGAAAAGGAAGTGGTAACTTCATATGGAAAACAAGGGAATTGCTTTAGAAGTTCTGAGGGAAAAAACATTTATTGTAGGCTGAAACATTTAGCCATTCTAGGGTAGAAGGTAGACACCTAAATTAAAGAGAAAGAGATCAGATATCAGGCATTCTGTCTCTCACAGAAGTAAGAGCCCACTGAAAATTGCTCGTGCAACCATGGGGTAACTGAGAAAAGGAAAAGAGGAAAAAAGGTAACCACGGAAGCTATCCACTCTCTACATGTTTCCACTCGCAGAAGCACCAGTGCACTATCTGTAAAAACCTCCATTGCTGCTGCTGCTGCTGCTGAGTCGCTTCAGTCGTGTCCGACTCTGTGCGACCCCAGAGACGGCAGCCCACCAGGCTCCTCCGTCCCTGGGATTCTCCAGGCGAGAACACTGGAGTGGGTTGCCATTTCCTTCTCCAGTGCATGAAAGTGAAAAGTGAAAGGGAAGTCGCTCAGTCGTGTGCGACTCTTCACTACCCCATGGACTGCAGCCCACCAGGCTCCTCCGTCCATGGGATTTTCCAGGCAAGAGTACTGGAGTGGGGTGCCACTGCCTTCTCTAAAAACCTCCATTAGGACATCGGATAGACAATTTCCTCATCTCTTGATTCTGGTATAGAGTTTGCAGTACTTAATTATTTGATTCAAAACAGTCTTGTGCACTATGCTTTCAACCACTTCGTTCATTTTTATTTTATGATCATAAAGTTTCTGTTATTTCTGCAAATTTCATATCTGGTTAGTCTCTAGGAGTTCTTCCCTTTTTACCTTGTTTTCACAAGAACTGGTTCTTGTCTCAGTGTTTGCCCACTCCCTCTCTTCAGCTGGAATCTTATTCCTCTGCCAAAAAGATCTTTTCCACCCATGCTAACCTACGTATTTTTCATTCTCTAATCTCCTATGGATGCTATCAAACATGTTTCTCGTTGACTTTTGCTGCTACTGCTGCTAAGTCACTTCAGTCGTGTCCGACTCTATGTGACCCCATAGATGGCAGCCCACCAGGCTCCTCCGTCCCTGGGATTCTCCAGGCAAGAACACTGGAGTGGGTTGCCATTTCCTTCTCCAAGGCATGAACAAACTTCTGCAAATCCAGTCTTTTTGCTGATAAATACCTTTTCCACTGGGCAATAACATGAGAAGTCATGTTAGGCACAGACTCCTGCCTTAATATAGAGGACCTTTAGAATCTAGGGGTTTTATTTATTTATTTCAAATCTCATTACTTTAAAGGGCAGTTAATTGTTTTTAGTACAATGGATTAGGGAACCTACTCAGTACAGTTAAAAACTCTGACTTTCTGGAAGACACTACTTTTATTTTGTTTTCTATGTTCAACTAAATTTCATCCACTAAAGCTATAACCATATTTTATAGAGAAACATGTCATTTAATAGAATGTCAAAAACTGTCAGACTTGTCACCTATTTAGTAAGGATTTTTTTTTAATTGTGCTTTTTCTGTAGGGAAAACATGTTACATATTACACATTTAGAATTATTGCTAACAGTAGTATTATTATAAACGTAGATTACAATATGAGTTGTTGGGCTTATAAATGACCCAAATCTAATAAACAAAGTTGGTTAATTATCCTTTATCTCCTCAATACTAAAAAAAAAAAAAAAAATCAAAATGCTATAGTACCAGTACCTTTAAGGTTCAAAAGTGGTTTTGCATGTATGTACTTCACAAGAAAGTTCAACAGCAGCTGATACCAGGTTTCAAGCAGGAAGTACATGGATTTACATATAATTCTTAGATTTTGAGTAAGTAAATATGTCATGTATCTTTCTATTCCATTAAATCATAATCTTAACCTGCACAGTATTTATTCACCAAGTATAAACTGAGCAGAACTATGCACGAGAGACTACCTGAGGAGTGTGGTTTAGCAGTAAACTCAACAGCCATACTCTACTGTCATAGACCTGAAATGTAACAAGACAAGAGAAATGAGAAATAACTCAGACATTTTCTGAAAATGATAAATCCTTAAGGAAAACAACCAGGGAATGTACTTGCAAGGGACTGTGAGGGTAAATAAAGCAGGGCATATTAAATAGAGGATTCAAAGAAAATATTTTTGTTGAGACTATGCTTGTAATGAGACCTGAGTGATGAGAAGTAGACCATGCAGGGACCCAGGAGCAGATTATTTTGGGCAGAGGGGACAAAAGCAAAGTCCCTGAGGCAAGGCCAGGTTGACCTGTTTGAGGGAAAGTAAGGTAGATAGGGCTGGATCCCAGTAAGCAAGCAGGCAGTGATGCATAGGCAGAAAGGAGCTGGACCATGTAGGTCCAGATGATGTGGACAGAGTTTGGATTTTATTCTGAGTGAAATGTCAAGACAGGGCGGGCTTTTAAACAGAAGATACCGTAATCGGACTTGAGTTTTAAAGATTCCATTAGCTATTAGATACTAATGATTTGGAGCAGGGGCAAAAAGCAAATGTTTTAAGTTACTATTGCTGAAGTCCAGGTGAGACATGATAAGATCTTGTGCTAGGACTGCAACAGTGAAGTTAGAAGCAGCAAGTGGCTTCGGGAGACATGTTGAAGGCGAGCCATGTAAGGATTTGCTGATAAAGTGAATGTCATGTGTAAGAAGAGACATAAGGATAAATCCTCATGTTTTGCCTGAAGCATTTTAGTGAATGGTAGTGCCATTACTCAAAAGTAATTTTTTTTAATGTATTGAATAGTTCTCATTAGGAAAAAAGGTTTTTCTCAATAAAACTAATGGTGGCTCTGTTTAAAGGGGATGTAACTCTATAAGATATGCCAATGGCTATCAAATAGCTCCCTAACTGATTTTGTTATAATTCCCAATAATATATATCAGGCTTTCCTGGTGGCTTAGATGGTAAAGAATCTACCTGCAATGTGGGAGAACTGAGTTCAACCCCTGGATTGGGAAGATCTCCTGGAGAAGGGCATGGCAACCGATTCCAGTATTCTTGCCTGGAGAATCCCATGGACAGTGGAACCCGGTACAGTCCATGGTGTCACACGGAGTCAGACACAACTGAGCAACTAAGCACAGCACAGCATAACATATACCGGCAGTTGGCATACTTCTGCAAAGGACCAGATAGTAAATATTTCATCCATGTGGGCCACAGTTCTTCAACCAGAGGCAATTTGTAAGTGAACAATTATGGCTCTATTCAAATAAAATTTTATTTACCAAAAAATAGGCATGAGCTATAATTGGCCAACTTATAATAACCATGATTATAAAATTACTTCCTGACAAAGCTCATAGATTCTCCTAATTCATACAACTCCTCAAAAATGTGTTTTATTTAGGAAAGAAGTCTTCACAAGATAATGTAAAACCAGACTTATGATCTTATTTTTTTTAAGAGTCATTTTATTTTCCTCATTAAGAATTCCAGTAAGCATCTGACTGTGTTCAAAATACTTATCTCCAAACGTTCAAGGTATAGAATTTGGAACTCTGATATGAGCCCTTTGATTAAAAGATCTTTCTGTTTTCAAACCTCACTAGAAAATGGAGGTTAAAAGGCCTTTTAAAATTGAGTGGCAGAAGTGGAATATTTATTGTTCTTTTAAATTCAGTTCAATTATTCCAAGTGGCATTTCCTTCTTCTAATTTGTTTTTTGAATCACCCATCTTTGAAAGGTGTCATCTGAATTTGACAATTACTTCCCCTTTGTGGGGGTCAAAGCTAGTTATGTCTATATCTCACAGAAAAATACAGCCCCAATGTACTAAAGGTTATTCATATTTACTCCAAATTGTGATGTATTGAAGTCACAGCTTTTATCTAGCCTTTAAGGTCCTGATAACAAAAAAGACAGGAAGATCAATAACCACATGATGGGTAACTAATTGCTTTTGCTTCAACCTGCAGCCTTCTATCCTGCTCAGAGCTCATTCCAAAGTCCATTTGACAATCTCAGATATTGTTTTCAACCTTCGGTCTCAACAGTCTGGATTCCATAATGAGTTTAAAAAAAATATGCTAAACCATTTTCTACTGACAATGCTTTATACATACATAGTCCTCAACACCACCCATGTAGGAAATTTATTAGAGGTCATTACTCAAATGACTTGAGAAAAGGAAATTCTCTTTGCTAAAAGTGATGGTCTACTACATGGGATTTAATTAATTTTCATTATGCTTGTAATGATTTCATTCACTATCACAAAGTCAATTTTCTCATTCAAAAAGCATTTATTAAGTGCTTATTTAATACCACCACTTTTAGCTAACACATTTTCATCAATGACCAGAGGCAATGTTCTTGTTCAGGGGTTTACAAAATTAAAATATTGAGTCTTTGCATAAGGTAGGTTACCCAATTGTGTACATTAAGACACAAAAATATCTAGAGCTTCTATGGGAGTTTTTACAGGTAAAGGATTCTGGAATCTCTACTTGCCAGTGTTGTAACCATGGGCGAGTTCATTAGTCTCTTCGTGCTTCAGTTTTCCCACCTACAAATTAGGAATAATAAACCTACCTACATCAATGCATTATTAAAAAGGAAAGATTAAATTAATACTGCAAAGCACTGGAGCACTTAAAGATTTTTAACTGATAAGATAAAATAACTTGTCTTAAGTCACAAAACTAGCAATGGCAAGGCACTTCTGTACAAGATGCTCTGAAGAACATAGAAAGGAGTAAACAAACTGGGAGATCTGGCATTCATATATCCCGGTAAACAAGAGTATCATGGTCCTCAGTTGATTTTTCTTTAGGCTTCATAATTTTAATATTACTGAGTGGCAGATAAATCTCCACTCATGCAAAGTGAGAGAGAAAATGTGCCTTTGCTCATTAGTTTCTCTCTACAGGTGGGCAACAACTCATCTTTGAGCTAAGAGGCCGACAACTGAACTGAATATATGAGCTCATTCTTGTTGATGGTGTTCTCAGAGTTGGCGTTGCATTACAACTGCTTTCACGCCCTCCTCTTGAGAATTTGCTGGGTGGAAGCAATTGTAGGAGGTGGTTTTTCCAGTAAATCAAATATGTGCAATTTTCCCATTGAAGCGCCGCTTACATTTTTGTTATTAACTTTTAAAATAATGATACTTTGTTACCAAACTTTGAGCAGTATAGTTATTCATAACTAAGGGATTTTGAAGGTCATTTTTTTATTCCTGTGGTTGTTCTTATAGTTCTTCATGTCCAACATCCTCAAATGTGATATTTCTTTTGCATTTTGATGAGTGATTAATCTTAAAGATGACTGAGATAATTTTTGCATGATCATACACTCATTCTTTTCCACTCATCTTGCCCAGTGGCTGCCCTCAATTTAGATCAGAGATAACTTTTCTTTCTTTTTCTTCTTAAGTAGCAGTGCTTTAATATTTCATCCTTAATTTAAACCCTTGATTTAAACCCTACTTCCAAGTGTGAGCCCAAAGTTATTTCTTAGCTACATGAGAAATATTAAAAGGAAATAAAAGAAAAAAATGGCAAAATATTCAGCTCTCTTTCCTCCTCTTCCTCTTATATTGGATGGTAATATTGCTAAGAGAGATCCTGACCAATCTGAGAGAAAACAAGTATGATTTTGCATCTCTATTAAGAATGAACTTCTTTGGTTTATTAGCCTTCTATGCCTAAGCTTGATGTTGTGCCACTTGAGAATGTTTCTTGGCCAAAGTACAGATATATAATCCCATCCTGCTGTGTGGACAAACTGATGGGGATGGTATTGGGAATAGGGCCGAAGACATTCAATTAATTCAGGAGACCTCTCAACATAGAATGAAATGGTTCTGTATTGAGAACTGAGTATTGGACATAGCCGTTGCCTTAGAATCATTTCCTCTGTGTTGCAAGTCCTTTAAAAGCTTTCTCGAATAAAGCCGATTTGCTTTCTTAGAGTCTTGTACTTGTAATGGGCTTCATGCTGTTACAAATACTCAGACAGGACTTCCCTTTCAATTCCCTGAAATGTTAGAGTGAGACAATTAAATTCCCTTTGTGAGTCTTTTGGAAGTAATCTTGGACTAAGGCGGTGGGGAAATAATTGCTATAGATCAGTGTGTCTTTAAGTGTGGTCTCCTAACCAGAAGCATTAACATTGCCTGCTAATTGTTAGAAATACAGATTTTGTAGCCTGATCCCAGCCCTACTGAATGTGAAGTGCTTGGAGTGGCCCCCAGCAACCTGATGCTCTCAGGTTTAAGAACCTATGTCATAGAGAGGTGCTTAACAAAGAAATGCATGCCTTTCTATCAAGTCTGCAAAAATGTTCTTACCTATTGTTCTGGTATTGGACTCTTTCAGCATCCAGGGTGAATAATTATTTCAGTAAGTACTAATCTGACCAAGTTAATAGTCTTCTTAGCATAAAACCTTCCTGGCACTGTCATACACCATATTCTGATGTGATATGGTCACTTGCTACCTGCCCACCAAATTATACCAGTGATTGTCTTCTCTTTTTGATCAAAAACATAACTCCTATTCTACATGTCCTATAACAATTAGAAAAACTCTCAATGTTTCTTTTGTGTTGTTGAAAGTGTGGTTTCTCCCATGTATAGAGAACTCTATGAATTGTGAGTATATTCAGTCAAAAAACATGAGTTAAACTTATGTGTTGAAGTTGAGTAATTAGGCTTTATTTAATTACATCTCTGTTCTATAGGTCAATTGCATTATGTTCTCTAGGCTTAGTTTCATTACCTTTAAGATGAGGATGATAATTTCTGTAGTTAAACATTTGCATAATGCTTATTATATGCCAGATATAAGTATTGAACTCTTTTATGAATTCATCTTATAATGATGAAGAGGTAAGTAATTCTTACCACTGCCCTAAAAAGCACAAATCATTTTAATCCCCATTTTTCAGATGAGGAAACTGAATCAGAGAAAAAATAACTTTATCAAGGTCCTAGAGCTAGTATATAATGAAGCCGAGAACCCAGGAACCTGAACTCAATACCAAGTACTGTACATCAATGCCTATTGCTTTATCTGATGTTATACAGTTATTTGAATATCAGATGAGGTAATACATGTAATTAGCTCAGGACCTGAAATGAATACATTTAACATAGGGTAGCTATTTTAAACTACTTCAAAAAACATAGTCCTATTGAAGGAGAAAGACCTGGGCACAAATAAAACCAATAAAATGTTATGAGTATGTATTAGTCTATTATTGCCGATGTAACAAATTACCACACACTTCAGTTCAGTTCAGTTCAGTCACTCAGTCGTGTCCGACTCTTTGTGACCCCATGATTCGCAGCACACCAGGCCTCTCTGTCTATCACCAACTCCCAGAGTTCACTCAGACACGTCCATAGAGTCAGTGATGCCATCCAGCCATCTCGTCCTCTGTCGTCCCCTTCTCCTCCTGCCCCCAATCCCTCCCAGCATCAGAGTCTTTTCCAAAGAGTCAACTCTTCGCATGAGGTGGCCAAAGTACTGGAGTTTCAGCTTCAGCATCATTCCTTCCAAAGAAATCCCAGGGCTGATCTCCTTCAGAATGGACTGGTTGGATCTCCTTGCAGTCCAAGGAACTCTCAAGAGTCTTCTCCAATACCACAGTTCAGAAGCATTAACTCTTCGGCACTCAGCCTTCTTCACAGTCCAACTCTCACATCCATACACGACCACAGGAAAAACCATGGCCTTGACTAGACAGACCTTAGTCGGCAAAGTAATGTCTCTGCTTTTGATTATGCTATCTAGGTTGGTGGTAACTTTCCTTCCAAGGAGTAAGCGTCTTTTAATTTCCTGGCTGCAGTCACCATCTGCAGTGATTTTGGAGCCCCCCAAAATAAAGTCTGACACTGTTTCCACTGTTTCCCCATCTATTTCCCATAAAGTGGTGGGACCGGATGCCATGATCTTCGTTTTCTAAATGTTGAGCTTTCAGCCAACTTTTTCACTCTCCACTTTGACTTTCATCAAGAGGCTTTTTAGTTCCTCTTCACTTTCTGCCATAAGAGTGGTGTCATCTGCATATCTGAGGTTATTGATATTTCTCCCAGCAATCCTGATTCCAGCTTGTGCTTCTTCCAGTCCAACGTTTCTCATGATGTACTCTGCATATAAGTTAAATAAGCAGGATAACAATTTAGTCTTGATGTACTCCTTTTCCTATTTGGAACCAGTCTGTTGTTCCATGTCCAGTTCTAACTGTTGCTTCCTGACCTGCATACAGATTTCTCAAGAGGCAAGTTCGGTGGTCTGGTATTCCTATCTCTTTGAGAATTTTCCACAATTTATTGTGATCCACACTGTCAAAGGCTTTGGCACAGTCAAGAAAGCAGAAATAGATGTTTTTCTGGAACTCTCTTGCTTTTTCCATGATCCAGCAGATGTTGGGAATTTGATCTCTGGTTCCTCTGCCTTTTCTAAAACCAGCTTGAACATCTGGAAGTTCATGGTTCACGTATTGCTGAAGCCTGGCATGGAGAATTTTGAGCATTACTTTACTAGCGTGTGAGATGAGTGCAATTGTGCAGTAGTTTGAGCATTCTTTGGCATTGCCTTTCTTTGGGATTGGAATGAAAACTGACCTTTTCCAGTCCTGTGGCCACTGCTGACTTTTCCAGATTTGCTGGCATATTGAGTGCAGCACTTTCACAGCATCATCTTTCAGGATTTGAAATAGCTCAAGTGGAATTCCATTACCTCCACTATCTTTGTTCATAGTGGTGTTTCTAAGGCCCACTTGACTTCACATTCCAGGATGTCTGGCTCTAGGTGAGTGATCACACCATCGTGATTATCTAGGTCATGAAGATCTTTTTTGTATAGTTCTTCTGTGTATTCTTGCCACCTCTTCTTAATATCTTCTGCTTCTCTTAGATCCATACCATTTCTGTCCATTATTGAGCCCATCTTTGTATGAAATGTTCCCTTGAAGAGATCTCTAGTCTTTCCCATTCTGTTCTTTTCCTCTATTTCTTTGCATTGATCACTGAAGAAGGCTTTTTTATCTCTTCTTGCTATTCTTTGGAACTCTGCATTCAGATGCTTATATCTTTCCTTTTCTCCTTTTATATCTTTCCTTTTCTCCTTTGTTTTTCGCCTCTCTTCTTTTCACAGCTATTTGTAAGGCCTCCCCAGACAGCCATTTTGCTTTTTTGCATTTCTTTTCCATGGGAATGGTCTTGATCCCTGTCTCCTCTACAATGTCACAAACCTCCGTCCATAGTTCATCAGGCACTCTATATATCAGATCTAGGCCCTTAAATCTATTTCTCACTTCCACTGTATATTCTAAAAAACATGAATTTGTTATCTTACCATTGTGGAGGTCAGAAGCCTCAAATGGGTCTCAGTGAGTTAAACTCATGTTTTTAATAGGGTTGCATTCCTTCTGGAAACTCTAGGGAATAATCTGTTTTCTTCTCTTTTCCAATATCCGGATGCTACCTACATTCCTCGTCTTTAGACCCTCCCATCTTCAAAGACAGCAGTGACATCACTGCATCCTCTGCTCACATCATCACACCGTTTCTGACGGACACTCCTACCTCCTCTCTCTTCCATTTTTAAGGATCCTAGAGATTACATGGAATAGTCCAGGATAGTTTCACCATCTCAAGATGTGTGACTTTATCTCATTGACAAAGATCCTTTCACCACATAAAATAGCACATTCGCAGTTTCCAGGAATTAGGATGTGAATGTCTTCTGTGGTGGTGAGGGCACTTTGTTCTGCCGATCACAATGCATTTTATTATTGATGCATTTATTTGGCTGCATCAGGTCTCAGTTTCGGCACACGGGAATCTTTGTTGTGTCACATGGGATCTTTCTTTCAGCTCACATACTCTCTAGTTGTGGTGCTCAGCCTCAGCAGTTGTGGCACAGGAGCTTAATTGCTTCGTGTCGTGTGGGATCTTAGTTCCCCGATCAGGTATCGAACCCCTGTCTGCATTGCAGGGTAGATTCTTAGTCACTGGACCACCAGCAAGTCCTCCACAATGCATTTTAGAGAGCTGTGTTCACATACAAAGGACACACATGTATACATGTACATGTGTGTACACAAAAATTACAAGGCAGAGAGTGAAGAAAGTCAGGAACGTTTTTTTGAAGAAGCAATACATGAACCTAATTTTTGTTTATCATTGTTTCATTAGTGAAATAAAAAGGGAGAAAAGATATTTCCCAGACAGCCCAAACCTGAAAACAGGCCACCTGATTTCAGCTGTAGTTTCAACAACTGGAAGGTTGGATTCTGGAGGTAGTGGAGTAGAAAGTGTGGAGTGGAAACTGAAATGCTAAATAATGGAGAGATAATTAATTTCCCCCAATGACAAGCTAAGGCATTGGATTTTATATGTTGATAGTGGGCTTCTTTTTCTCAGGAGACCTAGTAGGGTACACATTGCAGATACTTAGTAAATACCGTTAATTTACAAACCATCCCACTGAATAAACACGGAGGTTATCACAAGGTTTGTTCAGGAAAAATAAACCTACTGATAAACCTTCTCTGTTATGAAAGTGATATCTGACTTGAGCATTTCATTGATCTCCATTATGGTCCACGGGGAAGTGGAAGAGCATTATTTGTCCATGAGCTGCTCTAGGCAGCCTTAGTTACATACTGTGGTTGATTTAAAGGAGCTCTTGCTCTCTCAGGCCAAAATATACTCTCTGATGATCAGTTGCAATGGTCAGCTTGGGACCTAAACAAGTATGATGGCACATTAATGTGCCAACTTCGGGGCATTCCACCTGACACCTTGGTTCTCATGCACAGAGTAATGTCAGTAAGCTGTGAATCTAGCTGTCAACAAGACTCTGTGCGTAGGTGAGGCAAGGAGGCTCACCAACAAGGCAAGGTGTGTTCTCTGGACTCACTGAATATTCCAATCACATTCTTTCACCTCTCTGTGCTGACATGCTTGTCTGAAAGCAAGCTGTGCCCTGTGGCCACAGAAGTAATAAACAAAATCATCGATTTGATAGCTTCTTTCTACAAGTGGCTCCAAGTTCTAGAGTTGTCTAATCATTGCAGCTCCAAGCCTCAGGAGAGGAATGGACAGGTACTCTCAATCATGTTCTGAAGAAAGAGAAAAGGACAGAGCTGTGTCTTCACCATAAATTCCCTCCTCTAGCCGTTCAGTGCATTTTCTTTCTCCAAACTCTTTGCCTCATCTCAAGGTTGTCTCAGCCCTTTGTCATTCTTATACTTTGTTTCTTATCTGTACATCCTTCCCTTGGTAGATTCAAGGAGAATAGTGGAACTTCTTGAGGTGAACCATCCTGATCACAGCTTTCTGCCTCAGTCTCTAAAGCAGACAAAGGGGATCCCCTTTTCAAAGAAAATAACTGCCCTCTATTCTTCAGTGACAGAATATTAGCTGAGTTATGACATACACTGTATGTGACAATTTGCAAGACACTATATTGCTGAATACAAGGCAGAAGCACTGGGCTATTTTCACCAAGTGATCCAGGTAGTAGGGAAGTTTGACCTTGACAAAATAAATAAATGAATAAAATAGGAACCCTTCATTGAACCTACATCCAGGGCAGGGTTGGGCCTAAATCAGAATGCTTTATTCTCATAGATCCCCACATTGACTCTGAGATATAGATGATACTGTCCAATTTCTACTAACTTGTCAGAGAGTTCATAATTGTTGGAACCAGGATTCAGCTTCCAAAGCTTGTCCTCTTACGATCATGGCTCAGAGAAGAAGTACGAGTGCCCCTAGGAGTCTGCCATCAATTAAGATTTGACATTTCCCCAGAAACCCAGAAACCCACAGCCCCACATCCAGGCAACCGATTTTATAGCCAGAGCTGCATGTTGCATCTCATCATCATGGTAATGAGATGCATTCCTCACTAACCTCTCCCTAGACCTCCCCAGATCTCCCATCCCCAGGGGAGCTCCTCGAAGATCATTTATGAAAATCAGCGGTAAGCACCAGTGGCCTTTTGAAACCTCTCAGAGAGTGCTTAATGCAGTAATTGTTTACTCTGGTTTGTAATGAGAGAGAGTAACATGCGATGTTAGAGACTGATTAATTTTTCTGAATGTATTCCAGAGCAGAAGGCACCTTGAAGAGCAAAACTCATTTTCTCCCCCTGTGGATTGCCCTGTCTTGATTCAGGCAGCCTTACTGTACCCCACTGGCACACCTCAAAGCACAGCTTGCTTAAATTTGCATAATGTAAAATTGCAGCGCTAAATTATTATCGTATGTAGAATCACTTATCACTTTCTTACCTCCAGACTGGTGAAAATGTTGCCATGGAACCACTGACATAATGAAGGTGGTCCATCGCTTGCTAGTTTACTCAGAGGATCCACAGTTTTATTTCTCTCCTTTACAACAACCCGAAAGCAACTAGCATTTACAGGGCTTAGGGTGGCCATTTTGAAATAGCTAAGAAGAAAAATAAATACTGAACAGATGTTGCAGGCCATCAAATAAATAAGAAAATGATGTTTTTCTATGAAATAAAGCAAGTGAATGCTTGGATAAAGCAGACTTTCTAAGATGTGTGTGTATGTGTGTGTCTTCTGTTTGGAAAAGGCTCATTTATGCCAAGTGGGCCTTTGTTACAGGGTAGCATGTGTGTTGCTGGGAACTAAGGCCTTGTAAATTGGCCCTTACCAGCTGCTTTGTCTTGTCTTCTAAATTGCTTGAAAACCTATTAAGATATATGACCCACATAAAAGTAGGACCAGAGGGTTTCTGTATGATGGCCCTTGGGGATCGGATTTTACTTTATCGCCTATTAATGCAGAAGGGATTTCATCAGTCAGCTTACCCTTCTTTCACCCCCAAGGGTTATAAAAATCCCAAAGATTAGCCTCTCTAGGATATAATCAAAGATGTGAATACCGAGACAGCAGTTTGACAGAAGGATATGCAGGGAGTGAAGGCAGGGAGAAAGCATGGGTCATGGGGTAGAGATAGAAGTTGAGTTTGTGGAGAGAGTTGGTTGGCAAGATAGAGCCTCAAAATGTTAGAAAAATTTGTCTTGTCCTTAGAAAGATATGAGTAGATCTTTGTTACTGATTTTCTAAAGAGATAGCTGGTCTTTTGTTTTTCTTAAAGAGAAGGACATCCTCACCAAGCCATCTCTGTTTTGAATCCTGGCTTCAGTGGCCGGGATCATGCTGCTAGCTCAGCATTTTGACCAAATTTACGAGTTGTGTGTTCAGTGCATGTGGTTCTAAGTCACTTCAGTCGTATCAGATTCTTTGCAACCCCACAGACTGTAGCCCACCAGACTCCTCTGTCCATGGGATTCTCCAGGCAAGAATAGAGTGCATTGTCATGCCCTCCTCCAGAGGATCTTCCTGACCCAGGGATCAGACCTCTGTCTCTTATGTCTCCTGCATTGGCAGGTGAGTTCTTTACCACTAACAACACCAGGGATGTGTGTTCAGATGGAGCTTCAGTGCCTTCATGCTTAACACCGACAGAAGGAAGCTGAGGCTGGCCCTTCAGCCAGAAGAAGAGGTTTGAACTTTGAGCCGATGTGTTTAATTTCCTAAGCCAAAGGGCATAGAAGGTTGGTCTAGAGCTAGATTGGACTTATCAACATGCTTTGCTTGGCTTCTACTGTATTTAAAGCTATTGGATTGCCAATATATATAAATTGAGAGATCCCAAAAAACAACTGGTTTTCTAGGTGCTCTTGATAAGCCTTCATTGTCCCCTATGATTGTACACCCTGCTGCTTTGTCCCTTTATGCTACTTCCTGACAATATTTCAATTTAAATATTTCAATTTGTTATACTGGAATGTGCCAACTGCGTCATTCGAGCTCCCAGTGGCCTTATCTAAAGATGTGTGATGGGTCCCTCAACCCTCTACTTCTATCTGCATGTCAGCCTCACTGAGGTCACCCTCTCTCTAATCCGTGGACCTCCCTGTGCCTCAGTGTCCCCATTTGTACTATATTTTTGGTCTCACTTCTTTTGCCAAGGATACCACAGAGATATAATAGAAAGTGTCTGTGAGATGTCTAAGTTCCCAGAAACAAACGCACCTCTCAGTTCAGACATGTGACATTACTACTCTTTGAATGGGTGGTTTTCCTGGGGCTTCTTCCGGCTTCAGCTGCATTGTGCACTCCGGGATCATAAGGACACAAAGCACAGTTGCTCCCTCCGCCCCTTTTATTCCTCAGCCCACAAGATTGGCAGCCAGCTCTCCGAAGCCCTGCATTTATTACTTGGGAGATGTTGCCCTCCGTTTATCTGTGACTGCGTTTTGCTTAAAGAGGGTGGCTTCCTGCCAAAATGAGATGCATGCCTAATGAACTTGAATGCTCAGAAGCCTGGGCCCTATAGAATCCCTTGATGTTAGCCTGCAACCACTGGAAAAATGGAGATGATTCCAGAAGGTTAATCCTGATTGAGTCAATTTCATGAGTTTGGTTTTCCATGCACATAATTCTGCTCACAGAATTGTAAATTCTTATTTTCTTTTCTAAAAATTGTACCCTAGGAATTGAGATGGGTGTTTGCTAGTCTCTTTTTTTTTTTTCTAGTAGAATTGTAGTTTCCATTGTGTTTGTTTTTCTTGAGAAAAAGGCAAGTATGAGTGTGTATAGAAATGTAGACTGGGTGGGAGAGAGTGGGATATTCGCTTATAATCTAGACACAATTCTTCTGCAGTAAGGAGGAAAATGAAGCTATTTGAGTTTCTGATCTAGAAGCGAACGCTGGGCTCAGAGTGCACGGTGTGTCTGACTCAAGGTGGGAAATTGGAAAAACTGGGCCAAACAATGACTGCATAGATTTCCGATCTCACCTTGCCTTCTCAGTCCTGTAGATTAGATGGTAGGAGTAGAATGAGTCCTGAAGACTAAGTGATCTCAAGCTGTGTAATACCCTGGTATGGGCTTTGCAGACACACAACTGATGGTTTGCAAAACGCAGTGGCTGTTCAACCCAAGTGTCTGAAAGGAGACAGATCGCAGCCTGTCCAGTTGTGACCCTGAAGTGACAAAGCCAGAGCAGCCACCCGGCCCCATTGTTAACTCTTTGATTTACATGTGGGAAGCTTCAACTCATCTCATTGGCAATAAAGTCGCAATAATGTGGTCCCTGACCTCACGGCACCCCCGATAAGCTCCCTTTTCCCCAGTGCATTAGCCACACACCAGGAGGAAAATTAGTGCAGTGAAGCAGGGATTTACCAAATGTGCTCCCTGGGGACTGGAAAGAGTTAATGCAATTTTCCAACCTGCCTAATTTACTCTGGAGGGTATTGTGTCCTCTGAGAGAATTGTAGTCAATGTGTGCCTAAGGGTAAGGAGGGGGTGCTAAAGTAGGGAAAATACAGAAATGACACTCTTGCCCAAGGTATCACATTACAATATATTTACATACAACTCTTTTCCCAGCCTACAAGTGCTATAGCATTCCAATAGTCTTGCAAAATAGATCTGTTTTTTTTTTTTTTTTCTATTTGCAACACCTAAAGAGTATAATAGAGCACTGAGAAATCAGCAAATCTGAGTTTGAAAGTTATCTCAGCTGCTATCTTTCTGTCTCTGAGATGGTCACTTTCAGCCTTGTCAACCATAAAATAAATAATTAGAGTTAGATGACTTCTGAGGGTTATTATGCTTTATGATTTAGTGGTTTAAGTGTTTGCAAATATCAATATACTCAGAGCACCTCTTTATCACAACATTATTAAAATGCATGTAGCATCTTTTCTCCTCATTACTCTGGAAACTATCTAAAATAAATTTATGTATTCCTCCCTAATAGAATACTTAAGAACAAATGAAGCTGGTAGGGCTGTTAGGTCACTTTTATCAGCAGCAAACACAACAAAATTGCCATCACCTTTGATTGCATCTACGTCTGAATGGTAAGAAAGGCTTGATGACTATAAGCCAGGCCACTCAGGACCTTCTAACTTTTTTCACCTCTTATCTTGCCCTGATTAGTGACCCCAGTGCCTGTCAGAAACACCTGGAGTTTAAATATATCCAGGCAGGCAGGTAGGGTCTTTGAAGGGTAGATATAATCATTATACACAAAGCTATCTCACGAAAGTAGAAAATCCCACAAGCAATTCCAGTTTTATGGGTGAGAACAGAATAAAGAAGAGACAAAGGAGGGCTATGGATGAAAAAAAGTAAAAAATTATTTATGTTGTCATTCAAACAATGAATAACACTTTTTGAAAATTTTGTTCTGAGTCTGAAATATAATCTAGTTTTCTATTGTTGATCCTTTAACTTCAGCTTAATAGGGTAGTCATACACACTGTAGGCATTTGAATTTAAATTAATTAAATGTATATAAAATTAAATGTACAGGTGCTCAGTTATACTAGACTAGTTAACTTGAAAGTGCTCTTTCATAAATTTAATTTACATATGTGGACTATTTTATCCACCAGTGCAGATATGTAGCATTCTCAAAAGGTTCTAATGGACAGCTCTGGAAATAAAGGAATGAATATTTAAATCTTCAAGAGCTGTTTGGTTTCTCATTTAATCATTCATTCAAAATATATTAATTTAAGCTCATTGTGCTAGATACTGAAAAAATTGACCACTTACTAAATGCTCATTAGAGACTAGGCATTGTGAAAAGTACTTCAGTACATTATCTGGATTTATCCGTTTGTGCGGGGCATTTTATATCTATTTTACAGAAGAGAAAACTGAGGCCCATGATCACACAGTTGGTCAGTACAGAGCTAGGATGCATTATTAGTCTTCCAGATGCCAAAGCCTATGTTAATCTGGGATAAAAATGGTTTCTGGCGTATTTTCTGATGAAAAATTAAATTCCTAGACTCAACCACATTTGTGAGAACTCTTTGAGGTTGTGTTTTTATCATTTTGGAAAGAATTCTCTTTGATAACAAGAACCTAGGCTTTTAATGTGTGGATCACATCAAAGGCAAGGCAGAGCAAATGAAACGGACAAAAAGGAAGCAAACGAAAAAAGTATAAAGGCAAGCATACATAAATAACTCAGGTATGCGTATTTCAGGTGTATGTTTAATCACTTTGGAACTGCTGAAGACTTCACTTTTGTCCCCTGAGCTGCAGCATCCTTCCAAGCCTCCTAGGTAGAAATAAGTGTTAGGTACTTGATATGTATGCAGTGTGTTTCTGCCCTGTGAAGCAATTCAGTTGAGAAGCAAAGAACTGCACTTCAGATTTTATATGTTTTATCCCTTGGCAACCCACTGTAGTGCTATTACAAACACCAATACTGTTAGACTAATGGAAGTAAATATTGTAAAAGCTGTGAAAGATGCTGTAAAGTACTTGCCTTTCATGCAAAAATAATTTACTGAGCACCCACTCTGTGCTAGGCACTGTGCTATATATAGACAAGCTCTAAACAAGATGTCATTAAAATAAGTCCTTTCACTTGAGAACTCACAATTCAATATCAGACATGGGTGCTTATTCCACTAGCTATAAAATTATATAATATAATCAGTGCATACTTGCATGCTAAGTCACTTCAGTCGTGTTCGACTCTGAGACCCTGAGGTCTACAGCGCTGCCAGGCTCCTCTACCCATGAGATTTTCCAGGCAAGAATACTGGAGTGGGTTGCTGTGCCCTCCTCCAGGGGATCTTCATGACCCAGGGAGCACGTACATCGCTTATGTCTCCTGCATTGGTAGGCAGGTTCTCTCCCTCTAGCGCCACATGGGAATAGTGTTGTTAAATGTTGAACCAGCTCATCAGGAAAAACAGCTCAGATCTGTATCATTTGCAACTGTCATGCTGCAAATACATAATCTTACCATGATGAATATTATCTAGGTTATGCTCAAAATCCTTCAAGATAGGTTTTAGTAGTACATGAACTGAAAAACTCCAGATGTACAAGTTGGGTTTAAAAAAGGCAGAGGAACAAGAGGTCAAATTGCCAACATGCATTGGATCATGGAAAAAGCAAGAGAATTCCAGAAAAACATCTATTTCTTCTTCACTGACTATGATAAAGCATTTGACTGTGTGGATCATAACAAACTGTGGAAATTTTTTAAAGAGTTGGGAGTACCAGACCACCTTACCTTCCTCCTGAGAAATCTGTATACAGGTCAAGAAGCCACAGTTATAACAGGACATGGAACAATGGACTGGTTTCAAATTGAGAAAGGAGTATGAAAAGGCTGTATGTCATCACTCTGCTTACTTAACTTATATGCAGATTTCATCAGCAAAATGCTACACTGCATGAATCACAGGCTAGAATCAAGATTGCTGGGAGAAATATCAGCAACCTCAGATATGCAGATGATACCACTCTAATGGCAGAAAGTGAAGAGAAACTAAAAGCCTTCTGATAAAGGTCAAAGAGGAGAGTGGAAAAGCTGGTCTGAAACTCAACACGGGAAAAAACTAATATCATGGCATCTAGTCTCATCACTTCATGGCAAATAGAAGGGGAAAAATGGGAGCAGTGACAGATTTTATTTTCTCGGGCTTCAAAATCACTGTGGATGGTGACTTCAGCCATGAAATTAGAAGATGCTTGATCCTTGGAAGGAAAGCTATGAAAAACCTAGACAGTATATTAAAAAGCAAAGATCTCACTTTGCTGACTAAAGTCCGTATAGTCAAAGCCATGGTTTTTCCAGTAGTCATGTTCAGATGTGAGAGTTGGACTGTAAAGAAGGCTAAGCATCAAAGAATTGACACTTTCAAATTGCAATGCTGTAGAACACTCTTGGAAGCCCCTTGGACCACAAGGAGATGAAAGCAGTTAATCTTAAAGGGAATCTACCCTGAATATTCACTGGAAGGATGATGCTGAAGCTGAAGCTCCAATACTTTGGCCACCTGATGTGAAGAGTCACATCACTGGGAAAGACCCAGATGCTGGCAGAAAGCCTGAAGGTAAAAGGAGAAGGGGGCAGCAGAGGGTGAGATGGTTGAATGGCATCACCGACTCACAGACATGAGTTTGTGTGAACTCTGGGAGACAGTGGAGGACAGAGGAATCTCACGTGCTGCAGAGTTGGATACAACTTAGTGACTGAACAACGGCAACAACAATGACCAATAATATGTTACTAACATGACATCACTGAATGTGAAGCTGGGCAGAGATTGGTAATCTAAGCAATAGCAGTCAGCTTCAGCTTCAGCATACCATGTATTGAATTATACTATATTGTGTCTTATGATGGATCAGGTCATATTAATACATACATATATAAATATGTGTATTATATATATGTGTGTGTGTGTCTGTGAGAGAGAGAGAGAGAGAGAGAGAGGGCTTCTCTGGTGACTCAGATGGTAAAGAATCCGCCTGCAGTGCAGGAGACCTGGGTTTGATACCTGAGTTAGGAAATCCCCTGGAATAGGGCATGGCGACTGACTCCAGTATTCTTGCCTGGAGAATCCCATGGACGGTGGAGCCTGCCATAGTCCATGGTGTCACACAGAGTCAGACACAACTGAGTAACTAAGCACAGCATAACATATATCAGAAGCTGGCATTCTTCTGCCAAGGACCAGATACTAAATATTTTCATCCTTTGGGCCACACAGGGAATGGCTTCCGACTCTAGGTTTCTGGCTTTGGAAATTCAATGGACAGAGGAGCCTGGCAGGCTACAGTCCATGAGGTCACAGAGTCGGACACAACTGAACGATTTTTACAAATATATATTCAAATGCAGTGTAATGTAAAATCATATATGATAATTCCATGTGAAGATGATGTAGTCTACTAGTTAAGAGTTTAGGTTTTAGACCTCAAAATGCACTCAGTCTTGTCACCTGTATGGTGTTGGCCTCCTCTTATCTGGCCTGCTGAAGTAACTGATTCTGCATTCTCTATTTAACCACATGATTGCTGCCCTCAGTATACAGATGTCTTCTTCAGCCAAAAGCCTCTCTTTATTTTCCCACTCACTCCATCTCTTACCAGTTAAGCTGTCTTCTTTTCAGCAGCCAAGTGTACTCTGTCTTCAAACTTGTTTAGTCAGTTGTCCTTCCTATTTTAATTAAGTAGTTTAAATGAAGAGCAAATGAACTGCTCAAGTGCAAAGAGAAAGAAAAGAATCTAGATTTGGGGATCAAACAAATTTTGACCTTAAATTTCAGCTTAACCATCTATTAGCAGGATGATTTGAGTGAATTCCTGATTCAGTAAATTAGTGATTTAGTGCAATTCACTAGATTACTGATTTAGTGAATTAGTGAATTTAGCCTGAGTTGTGTCAAGCGGCAGTGCTAGTGGTTTTTCCAGGGAGATATTGTGCTTCAAGCTGATATGTCCCCTCCTTTCCCCCAAGAATAGCTAGTAGCTACCACACATGAGCTTCTGCTGTTAGTCAGGAGCACCATCTTCCCTACAACCCACTGAGCACTCAGGATAACAGCCATATATTGCCAATCCCTCCCGAGCTCTTAGTATTTCTGTGAAGAGCAGGCAGACCCATTTTGTCAATCGCCTTTGTTTACTGAAGCCCCAGAAGCTGGTGAGGGAGGTGTATTAATGGTAGGGCTTCCTCTCTATTGTATTTTACTAAAATTGCATTTCAGCTGCAGAAATGCCAAATGCCTGCCAGTGAAACATAATTTCTTGAAGTGCCACATATTAAAGGGCATCATATTTCATCTCTCTGTGCCTGTGGTTTATCCAAACAAAGGAAATGGGTTGTTACCAAGGAAAGCATAACTCAAAATTCCAATTATGACTGTTAAACCACATGTGAAATTACTTTTAATAATTAAAAATAGCTCTTGCCCCTCTGCAGTCCTAGCTCAGTATTAGGTATGGTGCCATTTTAAGGAAAGCTAATAATCCCGGGAAATCCCAATGACCTTAATTGTCTTCACATCCACCCTTCAGTGACCTTTATCGCTTAGATGGTTAAAATCTAAAATAAATGATACTAATATATCTGATGTGCGACTGCATCACGTTCACTTATTTTATGCATTTGTTATGTTTCCATGACATGTTTTCTTTAAAGAGGTGAACATGCTTTGTGAAGAATTTTTACTGTCTATTTTTTTAATTCAAATTTTATAGCAGAGAGAGCAAAATTTCAGTAAGGAAATCGTCATTTGAGAGAGGAGGCAAAACCATGGAAGAAAAAGAAACTAACTGAAAATGTTGGAGACATAGACATGTGTAGTTAATTATAAACTCCATTGGCAAAATGCAAATGTAGCATCCAACCATAAAAATGCTTGAGAGGGCAGTGAAAGCTATTTCCAGAAGCAACAAATTAGTAGAAATACTTCAATCTTGTATAATAATTTATTTTACAAAAGATTTTAAGATTTAGAGAGCCACAGCATCAAAGGCACACTCTTTCTTGGCTACTTATCATAGGAGTCAGTTTTTATACCTGTGTATCTCATATCTAAGAATATTCTGGGTTCAAATGGTAAGTGGTCCCCAATGTAGGCATCCCAGATTTAATTATTTCTCATACTTCAAATAATTGGTGTCACTTTTATGAAGGCACTTCATTCTTCTTTTCAAAAACTACTCTGTTTTTACTTGCATTCAGTCATTTACATGCATACTCAGTCATTTGTTCATTCAACAAATGTATCCTGAGCATATATTATGTGCTAAGATTGTATTTGTTGCTTGAAACATACAGATGACTTGTATATCATCTTGTCTTTAAACAAGAGAACAGAGTGAAGAGAGAAGAAAAACATCATGATGACTAAAAACTAAAATAGGAGAGGTTTGTAATATGGAATGGTATTTGGCAGCATGTCTGTAACTCTGCCTGGTTGAGGGAGTCAGAGACGGAGAAAGATGGTTATCATCCAGCTTCTTTTGCCTTTCTCATGAAGGTAACATCATTAGGTAAGACTTGGAGTTGGATCATTGTCCTTGGGACATACAGTGAATAGTCTTTATGGCCTCTGTCCATGGTGCCGAAGGGAAAGCCTTTGCTTCTCCCTTCCAGCAGTCTCACCCACACATCCATGCTGCTGCTGCTAAGTCGCTTCAGTTGTGTCCGACTCTGTGCGACCCCAGAGATGGCAGCCCGTCAGGCTCCCCCGTCCCTGAGATTCTCCAGGCAAGAACACTGGAGTGGGTTGCCATTTCCTTCTCCAATACATGAAAGTGAAAAGTGAAAGTGAAGTCACTCAGTCGTGTCCGACTCTTAGCGACCCCATGGACTGCAGCCTACCAGGCTCTTCCATTCACAGGATTTTCCAGGCAGGAGTACTGGAGTGGGGTCCCATTGCCTTCTCCATACACACCCATACACACACCCAAATGTACACTCATCAAAGCAACCATGTATCCTTTGATCCTGATGAATACTTTTGTCCTGAAAAAGAAATGATTTCCAACTGTGTTTTGTTTTTTTTTCCTGCGTGCATGCATGCTAGGTTGCTTCAGTCATGTCTGACTCTTTGTGACCCTATGGACTTAGCCTGCCAGGCTCCTCTGTCCATAGGATTCTCCAGGCAAGAATACTGCAGTGAGTTGCCATGCCCTCCTACCACACTTAAAATTAAATGGAAATCCCTTATTCTGACTTGTGAGGCATACATGAGTTAGTGTGAGGCTATCTGTGCCGCTTTGTCTTAGTCCAGCCTTCTCTTTTATGCTAATCTCCAAGAGCACTGACTTTCTTTCTGTTCCTTGAACAAGTCAGGCTTGTGTCCATTTAAATCCTTAGCATAAGTTTTCTCTGTGCCTGCCATACTTCTTCAAAGAGCTTCAGAGGCTTGAATCCTTTTTGACAACTACATCTTAGTTTAAAAGCAACCTGAAAGAAAACTTACTTAACAATCCTATCAAAAATATCCCAGTCTCATCACCCAGTTAGTCTCTATCCTTCTTTCTCTTGATAATAGTGGATATCCGAATGTGACAATTTCTTATTTATGTGAGTTTATGATCTGCCTTCTTCAGAATGTAAGCTCCATAAGAGAGGGAATTTTGCTGTTCATACTAAAAATATACTCACTGTACACAGAAATGAGCCCTTAGCCATTTGCAGTCAACCTACAAACCAGTTTAGTAATCCTCTCATGTGGCTATTCACACCCTTGTATAATCTTCTCCCAAACGGAATATAGCTGACCTGGTTACCCATGGGACAGTACAGAAATTGCAATGTATGACTTACAAGACTGGGTCATAAAATAGATTTTGACTGCTGCCTGTATTTGAAATTGTTCACTCTGGGCAGTCAGGCACCCTTTCACTCAAACAGACCATGGAGAAGCCCAAACAGGGGGGAACTGAGGATCCCTGCAAACAACCAGCACCATGGAAGTCAGTCATCATGGAAGCTGATTCTCCAGCCACTATACTGATGGCAAAATCATAGAAACTCTGAGCCAGAACCATGCAGTCTGCTCCTGAATTCCTGACATACATAGCCATCGTGTGTGTGTGTGTGTGTGTGTGTGTGTGTGTGTGTTAGTCGCTCAGTCTTGTGGACTCTTTATGACCCCATGGACTGTAGCCTGCCAGGCTCCTCTGTCCATGGGATTCTCCAGGCAAGAAGACTGGAGTGGGTTTCCATTCCCTTCTCCAGGTGATCTTTCCGACCCAGGGATCGAATCCGGGTCTTCTGCATTGCAGGTAGATTCTTTACTGTCTGAGCCACCAGGGAAGCCCATAGCCATCATGAGATAATGAATATTTATTTTACGCTGTGCTGCAAAATTTCAGAGTCACTTACTAGGCAGCAACACATATTAATACATCCATGCTGTGTAACTGTCAGGCTCTTGAGACATTGCCTCTCATGTAGCAGTCAGTATTTGTTGGGTATGTTAATGAATGGAAGGATGATTGAAGAAAACTCCTTAATTTCATTTAATTGCATTTACAAGTAAGACTAACTGTAGCATCACAGCAAGATTAAAAAAATGTAGCCAATTATAAACATGTTTACTTTACAAAAGGCGGCTATGGTGAGATCAATACCACATACGTGAAAATGAAATTCAGGAGAGGCCTGCTTTCCTATTTAACTCTCGTTTTCCTTTGTCCTAACAGAGTAAATGAGCAGGAGGGCATTTGTCTCATTCTCTCTTTACTCAAAGGTCTTTAACTTCTATTTGCAGGTGTTTTTGCCTTCTAATCTTTCTCTTCATTGTTTCTCCAGCCTTTGTCATGATAACAGATGTACTTTTTGTACTCTTTCAAACCCTGCCATTTTGGTTAAGAGGGAAAAAGATCTAAATCAAATTGTGGTTCATTTGTGGTGCTCTCCACAGACATTTATAACTGACAATTGAATGCATCAGTTGCTTTAAATAGCCTGGCTAATAGTCATTCATAACAAAAACAAAGGGGCTGGCTGGTGAACAGTTCTGTGGAATGAAGGGAGCTTGGGATAATTTAGATTTAGAATATAAGTTTTCCCAGAAATCTCTGAAACATGTCTGTATTACAGACACTGATTCAAACTTAAAGCAGAGAGCAACATTTTGGGGCCCAACTGGTGCGATATACCTCTTTGCAATAAGTTCTGCCTCTGTAAACATCATGGTTCACATTTCAGACATTTGCTCTGCCTCTTCTGAGGGCTCATTTTTACTAACAGTGATGAGTAACCTCCATTTTAACCTGTATGAATTCCATGAAAGGCAAAGACACAGCAAAACCTTTTTAGAAATTTGCTTCATGTTGGAAAAACTGAGTTCATCCTTGTTACCATGGTGGGTCTTTAGCTGCCAATTTTAAATGGAGAGACACATTGAGAAACATAAGGTATTTTGTTTTAATGGTATTTTATTCCCGTGATTCTCATTTTTGGACAGATAAAATAGAGTATCCTGGAATCAGCACCATTGTGATATCTTGCAGTGTTAAAATCTCCGAGTAGGAAATGCTTAAGCCTCTGTAGTTTTTGACCATGGATTCACATTTTAAATGAAACTACATTCGGGGTGAGAAAAACAGCAGATGCAAAGAGAATTTTTAACTATCTCTCTTTATTATTAGGAGGAAAAATAAAATTGGCAGCAATAGATTTGTTCATCTTTTGCACTTCTATTCTTCACGGCAATTATATGACCAAGAAATATACATTCGCAATGGCAGCAGGAGTATCAAATTACAGAGTTTTATTGGCACCATCCTACAAATAGAAAACAGAACTGGAAAAAAAGAGAGATTAGAGTTACCACTGATCAGCTGTAGTGATCTGAGGTTAGCATTTTGCAATGCACAATCATATTAAATTCCAACTAGTGCAGGGTTGTCCAACAGCAGCGCTGTTGACTTTTGGGGCTGAGTAGTTCTTTGTTGTCAGGACCAGTCCTGTGCAATGTAGCGTGTAGGTAGGTATAGCTGCATCCCTGGTCTCTACCCACTAGATGCAGTAGCATCACCCCCATTATGACAATCCAAAATGTCACCAGATCTGGCCAAATGTCCTCTGGGAAATTAAATAGCACCCTTCTCCACATTGAAAATTATTGCTCCAGAGTAAAATAACAGAACATGGAGAAACATTAAATTAAAATTTCTTCTCTATATCAAAAAGATTCCCAGGAAACGCAAGCCAGCAGCATTGACCAAAAAGAAGCAGAGGCTCACACAGATGAAAGGAGCTTTAGGGGAGAGAGAAGTTCCTTTTCCTATTGAATGGGACCCTGAGATGTTGAGAGTGGTATAGATTCACTCAGAGCAGCAGAGCTGGCTTGAATCGGGCTGGAAACTTGATGTTTTCCTACATGCATGCTGTCCTCTCTTCCTGTCTGTAGCCAGCTGAGTTCCTGTGAAGCTTGGGTTTACATCTTAATTTTCTAGTAAATGAGCTAGGTTTGCATTGTTTTAGCTTACTAGAATTACCAATCCTGTTGCAAATAGAAAACACCACTCCCTTCTGGAGCAATTGTCTGCCCTTCAAGGGGGTGAGTAATGGGGGTTCTTGATGTTGGATTTGTTTTTCTGTGCTAAATGACTGCTATAATTGTGCTAATGATATGAGTTTGTGCACGTATGCTCAGTCATGTCCAACTCTATGTGACCCCATGGACTGTAGCCAACCAGGTTTCTCAGACCATGAAATTTTCCAGGCAAGAATACTGAGTTTAAAGACTATGAAGTGTGGCACATTCAATACAAATCTACACAATCCAGTCTTATCACTTGAGGTCAAATTTTGACTCTGTTACTATCTGTGTGACCGAGGGCCTATTAGGTAACTTCTCTAAGCATTAAGGAAAGATATATCCGTTTGAATGCAGAGTTCCAAAGAATAGCAAGGAGAGATAAGAAAGCCTTCTTCAGTGATCAATGCAAAGAAATAGAGGAAAACAACAGAATGGGAAAGACCAGAGATCTCTTCAAGAAAATTAGAGATACCAAGGGAATATTTCATGCAAAGATGGGCTCAATAAAGGACAGAAATGGTATGGACCTGACAGAAGCAGAAGATATTAAGAAGAGGTGGCAAGAATACATGGAAGAACTGTACAAAAAAGAGCTTCATGACCCAGGTGACCACTCACCTAGAGCCAGACATCCTGGAATGGGAAGTCAAGTGGCTTTAGGAAGCATCACTACAAACAAAGCTAGTGGAGCTGATGGAATTCCAGTGGAGCTGTTTCAAATCCTGAAAGATGATGCTGTGAAAGTGCTGCACTTAATATGCCAGCAAATTTGGAAAACTCAGCAGTGGCCACAGAACTGGAAATGTTCAGTTTTCGTTCCAGTCCCAAAGAAAGGCAATGCCAAAGAATGCTCAAACTACCACACAATTGCACTCATCTCACATGCTACTAAAGTAATGCTCAAAATTCTCCAAGCCAGGCTTCAGCAATACGTGAACTGTGAACTTTCAGATGTTCAAGCTGGTTTTAGAAAAGGCAGAGGAACCAGAGATCAAATTGCCAAAATCTGTTGGATCATCAAAAAAGAGAGTTCCAGAAAAACATCTATTTCTGCTTTATTGATTATTCCAAAGCCTTTGACTATATGGTCACAATAAACTGTGGAAAATTCTGAAAGAGATGGGAATACCAGACCACCTAACCTGCCTCTTGAGAAACCTGTATGCAGGTCAGGAAGCAACAGTTAGAACTGGACATGGAACAACAGACTGGTTCCAAATAGAAAAAGGAGTACGTCAAGGCTGTATATTGTCACCCTGCCTATGTAACTTATATGCGGAGTACATCATGAGGGGCTGGATGAAGCACAAGCTTGAATCAAGATTGTCGGGAGAAATATCAATAACCTCAGAAATGCAGATGACACCACCCTCATGGCAGAAAGTGAAGAAGAACTAAAGAGCCTCTTGATGAAAGTAAAAGAGGAGAGTGAAAAAGTTGGCTTAAAGCTCAACGTTCAGGAAACGAAGATCATGGCATCTGGTCCCATCACTTCATGGCAAATAAATGGGGAAACAATGGAAACAGTGTTTATTTTTGGGCTCCAAAATCACTGTAGATGGTGATTGTAGCCATGAAATTAAAAGACACTTACTCTTTGGAAGAAAAGTTATGACCAACCTAGACAGCGTATTAAAAAGCAGAGACATTACTTTGCCAACAAAGGTCTGTCTAGCAAGGCTATGGTTTTTTCCAGTAGTCATGTATGGATGTAAGAGTTGGACTATAAACAGAGCTGAGCGCCGAAGAATTGATGCTTTTGAACTGTGGTGTTGGAGAAGATTCTTGAGAGTCCCTTGGACTGCAAGGAGATCCAACCAGTCCATTCTAAAGGAGATCAGTCCTGGGTGTTATTTGGAAGGAATGATGCTGAAGCTGAAACTCCAGTATTCTGGCCACCTTATGAGAAGAGTTGACCCTGATGCTGGGAGGGATTGGGGGCAGGAAGAAAAGGAGATGACCGAGGATGAGATGGCTGGATGGCATCACCGATTCAATGGATGTGAGTTTGAGTGAACCCTGCAAGTTGGTGATGGACAGGGAGGCCTGGCGTGCTGCAATTTATGGGCTTGCAAAGAGTCGGACACGACTGAGCAACTGAAGTGAACCAATGATTAAATTGTATGATTTCCAAATGTGCATGGAGAGATGTGAGTATTCTTTGTAGAATACACAACGCAAAGTGCAAAAGAAAAAGTGTTTTCATTAACAGAGAGAGTTCCCAATCCCACCTAGGATTGACAAAATCTCTTTAAGAAATATCTGAGAAGTCTAATTCTGAGAAAAGTGTTTTAAAATACAAGGCATTCTCAGAATTGTTATAGTTTAAACTAGACTTAATTACAGAAATAGTTTTAATATGATGCTGATGAATAAGACAAGCTAGCACAAGTCTGTGTGTTTGAATGGGAAAAAAAAAAGGTTTGTATGTTCTTTTTAAATCTCATGTAGTAAATGACTCCTCTTATTCCAGGTGGTGCCCCTCTCCATGGCTCACAGCCTTCCCCAAGATAAGTCAATAATGAGACACGCAAATTGCTAACACCTTTGCCCTCACCAATTCAACAATGATGGGACTCTGAACTATTAATAAAATGTAATAAAATATTCCAACATGAATTGTAGCTTGAAAAGAGGTTTTAAAATGTCAAGCCTTCTCTGTGAACCCTTCAAAATGAAAAGTGAAGTGATAGGTGGAGAGGGACACAGGAGCAACTACGATTTATAGACTTTGAAATAATTTCAGGAGTTTCCTATTGCCTCATATCATTTTTTAATAATTAGAAAAGATAATATTGTTGATTTCACATGGTTTGTCATCAGTGTGCTTGTGGGAATACCTAGGCATGTAATTTGGTTGCCTTACTTATTAGGCTTCATTGATATCCACTTGAGATCTGGCTTTTATGCAAAATGTAGGCCCAGTGTTTTCATTTTGGTTCCTCAGAAGGTTGTAAGGATGCCTTGACACTTTATGATAAGGGTCTAAAATACTATGCTGCATTTATATATTTACGGGGCAATGCATTGTTTAATATATATTATATTAACTATATGTATGTATGTATATATATTCCATGGTATTGGATGAGCAACAATTGAAATCCTGCTGTTCATGAGGCAAAGTGCCCTTCTCCTCTGCATAATAAATAGCAAAGCCTCATTGTTTGTCATCTGCCTGCTCACCGTCCTGATAGCTTCTCATGTGGAAACAAATTAATCCATGTTCAGCTCTAAAGGAGATAGCAGGATGTGATAGAAATGGCACTGGATTAGAAGTTAAAACAACCTTATCTAACCTATTTACCGGCTATCTGAACTTGAATAAGGCATGTATTTTGAGCTTATCATATAGAGGTAAAACTATCCTGACTGACTCCCTCTGAGAGTCACCTTGAGAAACAAATGAGGTAACATACGTGGACTACTTTATAAAATGGGCAGCATGGTGCAAAGTTGAAGGATTATTGGGAGGGGCGGGGAATGTGGAACCTATCACCAGGGTTCAGCCCTGTCTGAAACTGACTACTGAATGGTGAAGCAATTCTCCCAGGAGTCTGTTTGCGTAAGAGACTTGGCGCCTGCTTGAATCAAAGCCGTAATAAGAGATGATAAGACTGGCAGTAAAAACAAAAACAAAACAAACTTTGATCACTTGCGAAAGTGAATGATTATGAAACCGGTGCAAGAACTGTCATTAGATTTCTCTTCTGGTTCCACTCTTTGGCCTCCTCTATTAGTCACAAGGAAAGAGGGTAGGGAAGTTCTAAACAAAGGCTGGTAGAACCTGTAAGGTATTTGGAGAAGCAGCAGCTCTTAGAGATCATTTATATACAGTGAAACTTAAAGTGAAAAGAGGCATTTCTCTCACATACCATAAGAGAACATCATTTAACTCTGACAATTCAGATGTTCCAATTCACCACTGACATGGCAGTACTTGGCACTGCACACATTCCAAGGTCATCACTGCAATATTGGTGAGCATCTGTACAAGACCTTGACAGCCACCAAACCTATCTGATGTATTACAGTTCCCACTCATAGCAGGCTACCTATCTCCTGGTGAGTTCTGCTTATGTGTAATAGCCCTGACACCCCAATTTGGGCTATCTGTGGCTCTGTCTTTGCTTTCTGAACCTCTTTTTCTTCTTGTGATTTGTTTCCCGAGTTTGACATGATTTGGGATGACATTAAGACTTGCTTTACATTAAAATTCAACTTAACCTAATTTAAAATGTTGAATAAAGAGACAGATTCAAAGTCACAGAAGCTTCCTCACATGATTGTTAGGGTTATAGAGAGAACCTCTTTTGGATGAATTTTTCTAGATATGTCTTAATTCTTTCTCCTACTGAAGTTGGCTTGTTCAGTGATTCTTTTTATTTTGAATACAATGGTAGAATTATTTCATCAAATACCACTGTGCATCAGTCGCTCAGTCGTGTCCGACTCTGAAACCCCATGGACTTCATCCCACCAGGCTCCTCTGTCCAAGGGATTCTCCAGGCAAGAGTACTGGAGTGGGTTGCCATTACCTTCTCCATCAGATATCACTAGAAATAACTAATTTCTATTGTTTTCCGCCAAGAGAAGCTTAACTAATACATGAGGAAAGAGAACTTTACAGGTGACTAAAGAGTCAACTGTAGTAAGGAAGGGGGGAAATCAATGTAATTTGAGTAAATCAGCTGCATATTATTCTGGAAGTTTCTTTGAAGGTTATTTTCATGTTCAGTTCGTTCAGTTCAGTCACTCAGTCGTGTCCAACTCTTTGCGACCCCATGAATCGCAGCACGCCAGGACTCCCTGTCCATCACCAACTCCCGGAGTTCACTCAGACTCACGTCCATTGAGTCAGTGATGCCATCCAGCCATCTCATCCTCTGCTGTCCCCTTCTCCTCCTGCCCCCAATCCCTCCCAGCATCAGGGTCTTTTCAAATGAGTCAACTCTTCTCATGAGGTGGCCAAAGTACTGGAGCTTCAGCGTTAGCATCATTCCTTCCAAAGAAATCCCAGGGCTGATCTCCTTCAGAATGGACTGGTTGGATCTCCTTGCAGTCCAAGGGACTCTCAAGAGTCTTCTCCAACACCACAGTTCAAAAGCATCAATTCTTCGGTGCTCAGCCTTCTTCACAGTCCAACTCTCACATCCATACATGACCACAGGAAAAACCATAGCCTTGTCTAGACAGACCTTAGTTGGCAAAGTAATGTCTCTGCTTTTGAATATGCTACCTAGGTTGGTCATAACTTTTCTTCCAAGGAGTAAGCGTCTTTTAAAATCATGGCTGCAGTCACCGTCTGCAGTGATTTTGGAGCCCAAAAAAATAAAGTCTGACAATGTTTCCACTGTTTCCTCATCTATTTCCCATGAAGTGATGGGGCCAGATGCCATGATCTTCATTTTCTGAATGTTGAGCTTTAAGCCAACTTTTTCACTCTCCTCTTTGACTTTCATCAAGAGGCTTCATATGCATAAATATTAGACCCTCTGAAATAGCAGTTCTTAGACTTATTGCTATAAGGTTGATAAACTGTTGAAGACAAAGGAGTGAAACTATTGAAAAATAAAGTGGAAATTTTATAAAACCCTTAGTTTCTCTTGTCTGTACAGTAGACTGGGATGTAAATGCTTTATAAATGGGTGCATGCCTATATTATTTCCTTATTTCTGTTGTATCAAATTACCAGAAGTGTATTGGCTTAAAACAACACAAATGCATTATCTTACTGCTGTGGAGGTCAGAAGTTTAAAATGATTGGCAGGGCTGAGATTCTTCTGGAAGCCAGAGGAGAATCTTTTTCCTTGCTTTTCCAGTTTTTCAGGGCTACCTACACTCCTTGGTTCATGGCCTTTTTCTGGAATCACTCCATCCTCATCTCCTGTCATCACATCTCCTTCTTTGACTCTGACCCTCCAGACTGCCTTTTATAAGAATCCTGTGATTATACTGGATTCATATGCATAATCTAAGTCAGTCTCCAGATCCTCAACTTTATCTTATCTTCAAAGTCCCTTGTGCCATGTAAAGTACCACATTCATAAATGCTAGGGTTTAGGATATGGACATCTCTGGAGGGAGCCATTGTTTTGCTTTCCATAGTGCTACACATGGAAATGTGATCCTATAGGGGTGTTATAGTTCAGATAAAGGCTGAGGACTATTTTTATTGAATCTAAAAGAAAGAAAATCCATTTATTTATTTGTCTGTATTGTCTTCAAAATATAGATTCAAAATCTTCTAACTTGGGATAAGAGAAGTAGTGAAAACAATCACTAAACAGGAGACGTATCACTAAAAGCATAAGAATGCTTACTAACTAGTGAGAATAAATGTGTGAACATGAGAAGGGCCCTTGTTTGTGTGGAAATTAAACTCTTTGTGGAAGCAGATAAATAATAAGCATACAACAGATTGGAGCATATTTCAAGAGTGGAACCAACAGAACTTGCTGGTAGATTAGACATGGAAGTAAGAGGAAGGGAGAAAGTAAGACCCTGAGCATTTGCTCAGTGGGTGACACTGCATTATACTCTGCAGAGACACCTAAATAAAGCAGAAGCCAGATCCTCCCTCAATGGTCAAAGTTTAGTAAAAGGGTAAACTCAAAATCTAAGAATGGAAATGTAATTAGCATCCTGTTATACACAGAAAAGAGCAAACCAAAGGCCAATATACATTTGAAAGGATCTTAAGCCACTGCTCACCCAAGAAATGTTAATTAAAATGATGACTTTTTGAATAGAATTGGAAAATATTGAAAGACAGAGTAAAAATTCAGCACAATGAAGCTACCTGAAAACCTATCTCAGTCATTAGAAAGAGACATCAAACCTTGGCAAAGAGATAGGGAATTAGGCATCTTCCATTATTGTTGGGAGGAGGAATGGAAATTGGTACTAGTTTTTTCATTTTTTTTTAAGTGTTTCTATCAATATATCTTTTAAAATTTGAATTGTGCTGTTTGTATGGCTCAGTAATAACACATTAAAATGTAAAGGAAAATTACAGAAGTGTACAAAGAGATAAACACAGGAGATTCAGAGCAGTACTGTCTAATGGGAAAAAATCAGACGAAATTTAAGTGCCTCTTAATAGAATACTCATTAAATGGACTATCCATATCCATGTAGCAAATACTCCTAATGAAAAGAAGAAGGTAGATTTACACATACTGTTATTTTTGTTTGTTTTTTTCCAATTTTAATCTTTTTATTTCCTATTGGGGTATAGTCAATAACAATGCTATAGTGGTCTCAGAGTCAGCCATACATGCACATGTATACATTCTCCCCCAAACTCCCTTCTCATTCAGGCTGCCACACGACATTGTAGGGTTCCTCGTTGGTTATCCATTTTGACTATATCAGTGTTACATGCACTATTAGATACATGGAATTTAAAAACACATTGGTAAGTGAAAAATGCACTGCACTATCTACAATACAATATATGTCTGAAACTTTAAAGAAACCAAAACTTTATAAGCTGTATGTATATTTATAAATAGGAGCAGAATTCTATTTGAGTGTAGAGTCAAGAATGGTATTTACTTATATTTTGTTATTATTGTAAAATGATATTGTACTAATGTGACACTTGATAATTAAAAAATTCTAACAGTGATACAAGTTTTAAAAATAGAGTTTGTTCAGTAAGAACAATGGAGAACAATTACTTACTTGCTCTATGGCTACAAATATTTGTCAAAGCTTTGCCTGTTGGATAA